>JANHGB010046728.1:0-67081 GCA_026283785.1 Coracopsis vasa
CACTGCCTTGGTATGTACATCCTTTGTGCTAAGTGTGAGCAATGGTTTATGTATCTAGTAGCAAAGCTGATCAAATAGTGGAAAGAGCTATTAGTAACTGGATTAGTAACTCTGCTTCCAGTCTGCTCCTTGTACAGGGGTATGTGTGTACCCAGGTCCTGCTGCCTAGGCTTGCAGAATTGAGAAACATCACTCTTGCTTGGTCACAAAATGGTTTTGGTTGCCAGGGAGAAGCAACTATAAAAGTTTGCTGTCCTGCCTCCAATCAGAAGAAGAGCACTTTCTAACCTACTTCTCTAATGTGCTTAGGGAAATTCACAAGCAGAGGAAGGAGCTAAATATTTAGTGCAAATTGCTTAAAGCAGCTTGGACTAGTCTACACCAACTGCAAGTAAAAACCCAGCCAGGTTCTGAAATCTGCATCGCACCTCGTGGTTTCTTGAGGGTGCTAATAGAGGTGCTGAAGTCTGATCACATCCAGAGCTGGGCATCAGTACATGGACAGGACCATCAGCTCTGAAGTCACCAAGAGCAGCTGAAGCCTAACTAGCAGGTTGTGCTGCACAGCACTGACAGCTTGAGAGAGGACAGCAAGCTTCCAGGGGGGTTCTGGAGTAGGAAACCAGCTTTCTTGTCGTACTAACCCTGCTCCTGCACCAGTCTCATTGGCTTTGAAGTTACAATGGACACAGCACAGTGGTATACAGAATTGGGACTTGGCTGATACAGGTCTGGTTTAAAGGATTTTCTCAGTATGGTTTGAGAACTAATGCACTGACATTTGGTCGTTAGTGATGATGTTGTTGTTTTGAGACTCATCTTCCATTTGTCTGGCATGAGAGAGCAATGTGAATGTAGAGCACTGAAATAGATTTGAACTTTGAGTTCAAAAAGTCCCTCAAAAATCTCAGGAAGTTTCATTTCCCCTCAGGCTGAGCTGTTTTAACTTACAGCGTTAGTAATGAGATTACTTTGTAATTAATTGATGAACAGCGTAACTGCAGACAACAGTTATTTATCTTTACTTGTGTTATAAGCGCACCTCAGGTTTTAATGTATGAAGTGCTATGTGAACATTCATTCTGATGGCAGTGTTTTTCCTTTCCAAGCAGAGCAGAATAACTGATACTCCCAAGCAGAAGACTTGTCTGTTCTGATTTGGATTTCCCTCTCGGGGTTGGCAGCAGTGAGTAGGAAGGCACTGAGAGTCAGCCAGGTTGTGGGGTCTGAGCTTGTCTGTCTCCTCCGTGTTTGGGGCACACTGCCTGGGCTGCAGTTTTCCCATCAATTATCCTGTGGGAATAACACAGGCAAACTGCCTTGCAGGCTGTTGACAGCAATTAAATATATCTGTATCTCACTTTGAGAGAACATGATGATCATAAATAAGGACTCAGATTGCTTAGTGTTGTTTGGAAGGAAGTTTAACTCTTGCATCTCTGCACTCGGGTGCTCCAGGGAATCACTGAGGTGTCTCTTCCAGCCCTTTGCCATGCTGCTGGAGTGAGGATTGTGTGTGGCCTTCATGCCTCTGCTGGGACAGGTCGGGGTGCAAGCCATCGGCCATGCTTGCTGAGTGTGCCACTCTTGCTTGGATCCTGCCTGGTGCTTCCCTACTGTAAGGTCTGTGCCATGTACATTTGCAGCTTCCCTCCCATAACCCAGTGTTCCAGGGGCAGCCAGATCTGTGATCCATGATGTGGTGTGGAGGAGCACAGGGAGGTTACAGGGCTCAGACAGAACTGCAGACAGTGGCACCCAGCATTTCAAAGTGCTTTGCTGGAAGGAGCATGTTCACCAGATGCAGCCCAGTGCCTTGGCTCCTGCATGTGTCATATGACCCAGCATGCCAGATGTGGCCCCTTGCACTTGTCCCAACATAACCTCCTATCTGATATGTAAGATGTTGCTATTCATGTGATTTTTTTTAGAGACAGAACCTTAAATGTTCTTATTCTAATCTTGGTAGTATTTTAATGCTCATTTTGAATGGATCTGTCACACAAGACAGTGGAGAGTGAAGCCCCACAGCCTTTAATCCCTGTCTTGAAGCTTTTTGATATTCAGGATTAACAGCAAAATACAGCCACTTGTTTTTAAACCTAATGCATCCTTCATGGCAAAATGATGTCAGTAAACCCATTGGAAATAATGCCAGTAAACCCATTGGAAACAATGCAGATACTCTTTGGACATGGGCGAGTGAAGTGTGCCTGGCTAAGGCACGTGTCAGAAGGTGCATGCAGTGTTGCATGGTTTTTTCTATCCAGAACGGGTCGCAGCCACATTTGAAGGTATTTAAAAGGTGGAGAAAAAGGGTCATGGGTGTTTTAATGGCTTATGCCTCAGCTTTATGACTGCAGCACTCATCTTGCTGGCTGTGGGTGAGGAGGCTGTGATGAGTTGCAGCCCTCCCTGGGTGCTGCAGTGGTATTTGTTAGCTGTAACCCTCTAAAAACCCAAACACAGATGGAAAAGGCTGATCTTATAATGAAGGCATTGGATCGCACTTGAGGTTTGGGTGTGATTTCTGTCTGTGCTGCTGGTTTCTGTCACGGTGTCGAGACCTACGTGCTGGTGTTGAGATCAAACGTGTGGTCAGAGCATGTCTTGGCTCCCACCCGTGCTGTGCACCCATGTTTTCTCTCCATGGAAGCCAGGGTGTGTTGGGCCTGGATCTGGCCTTGATATGAAGTTAAGAAGCAGCCAGGAGACATCCCTAGAAGCTCTTTTAGCTTTGCTAATCTAGACATAGCTGGGAAGAAGCTGAGCTACTAATTTTTGTCCTGTCTCATCTGCAAATGAGGATAATAATTCCTTTTCCTTACCTTTTGTCTGGACAGATGAAACCTCTGCAGGGTGGGGCCCAGCTTCAGAGACTGGCACAATGGGACAGTGACTTGAGCTGGGACTTCTAAGGGGCTGGAAAGAATGGAAAAGCTAGTATTTGTCAAGGGAAGAAGCCCATTAGCATTTGGGATGTGCCTGTACTGGCTTGTGAAAGTTCAAGAGGTCTTTGCAAGTGCTTTTCTATGTCCCAGAATGGATTTGGTCTAAAAACACACCTAAAAGTATGTCACTGAGCAGCGTCCAAAACAAGCTTTGCAAACAGGCGTTCACTGCGTTTCAGGCTTTACTCCTAATTTATGAGCAAGGAAATGGAGCAGGAGAAAAAGAGGCAGCACCGTGGCCTTCAGACCCTGTTGAGAGGAAGCACAGCAAAAGCCACCCAGCAGTTGTGTTCTCTTTCTCATATGTCAATCAGAAACCCACCAATATAACAAATATGTCTGCCCCTAAGCTCATTTCTAATGTAATATTAATCTGTGCACTCACGTGTGTGTTTGGGCAGGATTTAGAGCATTCCATCAGTTTGCTGGCCTGCTGGTTTGCTCTGACACTGGTGGGGGCTGAGAGAGGAGTGAAAGGAAAGGACTTGAAATTGGGGAAGTGACAGCACAGCAAGCAAATATCCACTCTTCCTTTAGGAGAAACAGAAGTACCCAACCCAGGATTTCTAAGACCAGAATTGCAGACCAATGTGGAAGGTGTCATCGTGCCAAGCTCTCTGCTCTTGGATCCCATTTCCGATATCAGTTCATTCGCTTTCCCCCTTTTGCTCACCCTTTGTTGTCATTTCTCACTGTGTGAAGTCTCATTGAGATTTGTAACTCCCCAGGGAAGTAACCTGTCATTATCCTTGGTCTGCAAACTGCTCTGAACATTTATGGCTTGTTATAAACAACAGTCATGTCAGAAACTTCAGGAGGGTAAACATTAGGGTTTAGGAGGTACGAAACACAGTGAAGTACCCTGTGTGCATGTTCACACATACATATGCATGAGCACATGCATCGATAGTGGCCTATTTAACTTGTGCTGCATTTGAAATGCATTGCATGACAGCGACCTGTGGCAGAGTATGGAAATGGTTTCCCTTTTAAATTGGTGGGTTCTTTGGGATCTTCTTCATCTTCCTCCTCCAAACTCAATCTGCACACTGCAGTTCCCCAGGTCCTGTAGGAAGAGTTATCCCCCTCTCCCCCTCCTCCTGTTGCTGCCCTGAGTGGTTTGACATATCAGCTGAGGGAGTACTTAGAAATCAGGGGAATGGCTTTCTGCAGCCCAGGGACCAACGTTATCTGCCGTGTGGGGAGGGAGGAATGTAGAGAGCAGCATCCAGATCCGCGATAGCAGAGCCATAGGCACTGAGGAGCGTGTTCGGTTGCTGCAGTGAGCAGGGGGAGGGAAAGCTTATTTTTAACTGGAAACTACACAAGTGAGGCTGAAGTAGCTCTGCTGTCTTGCTATCATCAAGTGTAGGTGTGAGTGAACATGGACATGGATAAGTACAGTGCCTCTATACTAATGGAGTATGTGGCTGTGTGTGGGGGGGGTGGAGGCGAGTCGGATGCAATGACAGTGCATGCTGCTTTGTGTGTTTGAACTCGGGTGTCTTACTGAGCAATTCCTGCTAACATTTATCTACTTCTGTTTTGCAGTGGGGTTGGCTCTTCCCTGTGCCCTGCTCCTCGGGTAGCCTGTCTCCCAGCCATTCCTCTTTCCCTTCCTAACTCTCATTCCCTTCTCCCTCTTCCATCCTTAATCTTCCCACCCCTTCCTCTCCTCTGAGCCTGACCCTTCTCTCTTCTTGCCCCTCCTTCCCAGCCGATCCCTCCCCCTGCTCTGGATCTGCTGGCTGTGGGATTTTTTCTCATGCTCCCTGGCAGATGTGACAGCTTTTGGAACTGTATCATCTAGGAACAGCTATATGTGGAGTTGAAAAACCTAACGTGGTTTCCCAGGCAGCAGGAATGGATCGCTGAGAGAATTCCAATCTCCGACTGCTTTTGTCTTGTGGTAGTGACTTTTCTTATTTATGTTTGTGACATTTCGTACAGTGCAGTTGTCAGCAGTGAATGAAAGACTAAAGTCTAGGAGATGATTATAAAATCAGTGTCACAGGATTTGTGCTGTTGTATTAAAGGGATGCTGTCTGCGTTTAAATACAGGTTTGGCTTGATTTACAAAATCTTCTCTGCATAAAATGTTGTTCTGCATTTCTTACTGAATTAGAAAAGGCCTGGTTTATGTATTGTATTTCAACATGCTTTAGCTGGGTATTGGAAATACGAGTAAACAGCTTGTGCATGAAAACCACAAGTGAAAGCAGACTGCTTAAATCCAGACCTTCTCAATGAAATGCAAAACCTACACAGATTATTGCAATCCATTGGCTTTCAAATAACTATTTTTAGTGTATTCATTTCATTTGCTCTTAATGCAGTGGTACCTTTAAACCACCTGTCTGATATAGCAATGCCTGTATAAGCAAAGATTGATGCTGACTCTATAAAACAAATGTCAGTGGATACCCTGGGGTATGTTGGTTTTGGAGTTGATTACATTTTGCTGTTTTTAAGATGTCTGTTACAAACAGAAGGTAGAGTCAGGCCATGTCAGCTCCTCACCCTCAAATTGACCATGATCTTAGTAGATGCTTCTTGCTGGGTTTAAGAAGCATGCTTTGTATAGAGGATCTAGGTGGAGTCCAGCTGTTGACTGAATGTAAGTATACAAATGTAGTGTTTGTGCTTATGCAAAATGATGTGCTGGCATAGAGCCACTGCGCTCTTTGAGGCCAAAATATCACCTGGGCTTTCCAGATTTGCATCTTGAGTTAGTTCTCCTTCAGGGGAAATGACTGAAGTGTTCAGAAAACAGTTGATACTACAAGTGCTAATGTAGTCGTAACACCACATTTTACTGGCCACCTGAAGCAGATAAAGAGCAAACTTGTAAGACACTGTGTGTTGTGCCCTGAATATCTTCTCTTTATGGAGATGAGGAATGAAGCTGTGAGAGTTAGGAGCGAGAGAAGGGAGGGCACTGGTTGAAATGGTACCATTTCTCTGTCTGGAAATACCCCTGTTCTGGTGGATCAAGCAGCTGTCAGGACTGACATGTAGTCAATGATTCAGAACTGAAGCACTTGATATAATACTACAGAGATACTTCCTGCTTTCCTTGGAGGCTGTAAAGCTCCTCAGCAGCACCAGCTGTTGGTTTGAATAGTACTAACACCATGAGCTATTAGAATATCTTTCCTTTCCAGGACTGTCTGTACTTGGTTTTCCATAAAGAATTGCCCTCTGTGTGTTCAAGGCCAGGTTGGACGGGGCTTGGAACAACCTGCTCTAGTGGAAGGTGTCCCTGCCCGTGGCAGGGGGCTGGAACTGGATGAGCTTTAAGTTCCCTTCCAACACAAACCAGTCTGGGATTCTATGATGAACACACAGGGATGAGACATTTGTACATTCCAACTAAAATGGATGCTTCATTCAATTGTTCTTAGAAATATATTTCCCCTGTTAATATGATGACATAAATAAAAGTTATTATTTTAAAAAGTTTAAAAAATAAAAGTTTGTTGTTTGGTTTTTTGTTTGGTTTTTTTTAATTATATATATATTTGGTTGGTTGGTTTTTGTTTTTTTTTAAATCATAGGTAACTGTCTACCATAATCCCTCAAGTAAATAATTGTTTCAGTCCTTTCAGTATGAATCCATGCTTCCAATCAGTTTGGACTTCTTGTAGCAGTTTTGTTATCAGGTAGGATAGGTAACGTTTCCATGTCTCCTGTAAAATACTGTTGATCATTTGAAGCAAAAAAAGGCACTGTCACAAAATAAGTACTTATTAAAGGGGCACAAAATGTCATTCACTGCAGTTATACAACAAGCCTATTGACCTGGGACTTCTACCAAACAGAATCAAGCTCACAAATTTGCTGCAATTTTTATCCTTTTTTTTTTACCATTACACTGAGAGAAACTTCAAATAACAATAGTTAAGTAAAACTACCTCCAGCGCCCTGCTACAGTGTACAGTTATTCAGCCTACAATTTGATACCAAGTCTGTTTTCCACCATTACTCATGTAAATGTTTACAGCAAAGCCACATGAACTACCAACAGGAACAAAACTATGAAAGGAATCAATTCAGTCCCATTGAAGTCAATGAAATGACTCTGTCAGTGACTTCTGGGGGATTGGATCAGGTCCTGTAGGTGAAATCCTTCCTCCTCTGACACCAGAATTTCACTCTTTATGAATGCTGTTAGGAGATAGACTGCAATAAGAAACCAAATCACATTTATTGTTGCTTATCACTGAGCTCTTGTCTGAGTTACAGAATATTCTTGGCTTTGCTGTGCAACACCCCCAACCCCTGGTGACTTCAGGTGCTGCTGCAGAGGTGCCCAGCTCACCAACCTCAAGGGGCACAGAGCCTTGCGTAGCACTAGCAATGCTCACTGCTAAGTCACCTCCTGTGCAGAGGTTTCTAGTAAACTCTGTGCTAGCCACAAGTATTAAGCATCCTCTCTCATCTTTTGATAATACTAAAGTGAATTTATTTTGCTTTGCTCTCAGTGATAAAATGAAAGGTTGTTTTTCATTAGCTATTTATCTTCTCAGGACTCTAATTCCACACTAAAGCAGCTACTGGATTTATCTTATTCACCACCTCCTAGCACACATTCCTGCTCTTCAGGGTTGCACTTCTGGCACTGAACAGAGACCCACTCTACACCTTTGTAAGCTTTAGAAAATTCATGTTTTCATGTATATCTGCATTCATTTTATAAAGAGACTGACACAGCACAGTTGTTTCAAGGAAGGCTCAATTCCAAACTTCATTATCAATTTAATTGAAAACATAGTCGGAAAAAAAGCTAAGGATATTCAGAATTCAGATAGTCAGCTATCATTAAAGTAGATGTGGAAAACAATCTAGGATAAATGCTCTAAGAGCAACAGCTGATCAGCTAAGGAACGTATCCCAGTACAGACCCGGGATCCAGCACAGACCATGGAACCAGTTATCAAGCTTGGGGCGGGGGCATCCTTTCTCTAGGAGAAAACACACAAAAGATGCATTATCCATCTGTGGTGTAGAAGAGAGATCTACTGATCATGTATGAGCTCGTTGTACACTTGTCCTTCATTCATGCGCTTACACATTACCAGATTTCTTAAATCTAGAATTTGAATTACAATGTGACCTTTACCATCAAGAAGGTATCGGCTTCAAGCACATAATGTCAAGGAATTTTGAGAAGTCTGTGCTTATATCTGCCTGGTATCTGACTATATCTCATTTTAATCAGTAAATTCTCCAGAGCATCTTAAAAGAAAGAGGTTCTCTAGCGCCTTACAAATAGCATCTTCAGATTGACAGACATGGATTAAATACAGCCGACAGTCCTACTCTACCCCATACTACCAAAAATTCGGGGGCTTTTTTTCAGTCTGTGTTCATAAGGGACACTGAATTTGGTTCCTAATTTTTTTTAAAGTCCATTATTAATAATTTCATTACAATGACATTAACTGGCCTCTCTAATCTTCATACCTTAAGACTAATTCCAAGTTTTAATACTGTGGTAGAAGCTGCCATTGCTTAATAAGTACATGTATACCTTAACCTCATTTTACCTTCCCTTCTCAGATGTTTGAACAGTATTTCACAGAGACTTTTTATCTTAAAAATATTATCTGTGTTTGAACCATCTATCACCCTTTTAATCAATAAGCTACAATTTCTACTCACAATCCTCCTTTGGCCTGTAAATGTCAGAAAACCAACATGGGAAAGTGCCTTGCTAATTGTTTAGAGAGTTCTTGAGTGACAGCGGAAACATTTCCAGTACGGGCTCAAATTTTGCCATAAAAGTAGTCTCAAACAGTTAAATAAGGCCAGAATTGTATTATTTTTTTAAATAAGCTGGAAATAAATGGAGGCCTCTTCCTGTTTAGACGGAAGCAAGAGCAGCCCATCTATACTTCTGAGGAAGCACAACGGAAGAGCACTCATTAATGTGAAATACAATTTTGATGGATTACTTTTTAGTAAAAGTCAACAAGTATCCTGTTTTTTGTAAGTATGGATTTACAGCATAGATAATAAAGACTGAGGAAATCCATAACTGATCAGCTGCAGCAAAATGCATTGTGGTGTGTCCTGTTCTGAACATTGAGGGTTAAAGGCCCAAATCAACTCTTGTTTGGTCAACTGGTATCTCCTCACAGAAGCTCAAATGGCAATGATGAAATCAGAATAAAAACTGAAGCTCTGTCAGCAAACATGGCAAACAGGTCCGTGGGGTTTGTACCTGATGGGAAGTCAGTGCCTCTTAACATGAAATGTAGATAGAAATTACATTCAGCATGCAAAAGTCCCAGTGGTTGCTTTACTAAAACTACCTATTTTAATAGTCGTATTCCTGGGATCGGTGATTATTTAAGATGTATCGCAGTTTGTTCTAGAACCTACGACAAATACTTCACAACACACACGATTTACAGGCAAAATTAAATCCACATATTTTTCATGGAAAAGACCTTTCATATTTTAACATCTATTTCCATGCTACTGTAGTGTGATCAAGTGTTGACACTCAGTTATCCCCAAGAAAGAAATTCAAAGTTCTACACAGCAACCTAAGGGAAACCATTCAGGGAGAAGATTAAACCAAACAAAAACAGCCCTGGACTTGCTATGCTGTTTTCTCTGTTCTTCTGTCAGCAGCTATCATATAAATCAACCAACCACCAGCAGTGAAAAGGACTGGTTACCTACCAATAGACAAGTTCATCTTTAAAAGAAGGAAAGAAACTCAGAGCATATTAACATATCACCAACTGAAAGACAGGAGAGCCACAGCATAGCCATATCAAAATGGAGTAAGACTGCTATATTTAGCCAAAAATGCTCTATTACATAGAATCACAGAATGGTTTGGGTTGGAAAGGACATTCAGGTCATCCAGTTCCAATCCCCTGCCATGGAGGCAGAGATACCTCCCACTAGACCAGGTTGCTTTCAGCCTTATACATGCAATAATGTCTTTTACCTACAAATGGCTTTAAAACTGAGAGCAGAGAAATCAATTTCTGCAGTTACTCCTCCTTATATTTGTCAGAGGGTTCTCAAGAGAAAGAAACCCTGCAGCAGCAGCAGCGCCAGAGGCAATGGGGCTCAAGCAAACATTGTGGCAGTTGAAGCCAGGCATCATAGGGTCCATCAGCAGTTGGCACAGGACTGCTCAGCAGATGAAATGCTGGAGCATGATACAAATCTTCACGAGGAACAGCTGGCCCAGGGAATGAAAAAGTAACAGGGTAAAAAGAAAAAACCCCATAAATACAAAAAACCCACCCCAGACTTACACTGCAGCCTCTGTTTGCAGCCCTACCTTCTGCCACCTTGGCTGCACTATTAGAGGCATCTTATTATGCTATTACGATTTAAAGCCATGAAAGTAATACTGAAGCTTTTAGTGCAGCACCATTGGTGTTAAGGAGACTGAGAAAACCCAGCTTGCATGCAAGAGGACTCTAAGCAGAATAATGAAACAGGAAGAACACAAAATATGAAAGAAACATTATCTGGTTGTTAAAAAAGCACAATATGTTGTTCCCTAATGAGTGACTAGAAATATATACAAGTGGCATTGGAACATGCACATTTCTCATACACACTACTTCCATAATGGCTGTAAAAGAAAACTGCATGCTATTTGCTCAAAAAAATTTGTATGCAGTCCACTAAAATGAGAGCAGAGAGACCAAATTATAATTAACAACTGCACTTGGTGCTGTAAGAACCATCAACGACAGATTTCGGTGGTGGTGTTGCCCACACATTTCAAGGCAAGAGGCCATCTTCATTTTTTGGGCTAGAACCACAAAAGGGTTCTATGCAGTACCAGGATATCAGCCACATGGAATGTTTTAGGTTTGCCAGGCAGGATTTTTAAGCAAAGAGCCAACACATCACACTGAACTGGTCCACCAGCAAGTCTGGACCATCTCCATGACATCAGAAGCCTGCCCTGCATGCCACCCAGTTGCCATTCATCTTTCAGTAGCGAAGCACCCCAAACTGCATCAGCACTCCTCTGCAGCGGAGAAAATGGCTGCTCCACACTGGACACAGCCTCATCTTTATCTCCTTCTCTTCTACTGACAGCTTTTCCCCTCCCTTTGACTTACCTGATCATTCCCCACAGACACACAGTTCCTCTCTATTTTGTACAGTAACAAGTAAGATACAAAGCAATTCCCATTACAGTGCTGCCAATACCGTTGCATTCTTTCTTCTGTTTTGCTCACACCTCTATATCTCGTAAGGAATTATGTCGAATTAAAACACATAGCTGCCTTACCTACCTCCTGAGATTAGTTAACATGTAAAAACAAAGCCTACCCTGCCTCGTGACCATATGTTACACAGCATGCCTAAACATACTCATATATGCCTCAGAATTCAAAAGCAGCACAACGTGAAAATATAACAAATCTAAAAATCAAACTTTAAGAGATTTTGGATTACTGAAATATGAAGTTACCAGTATTTTAACACCCCCAGCACACATGTTAGAATTAAGTTCCTATAAAACTTCACATCTGTTTAAATCTCCTGTATGCCACTGAACTCTGTGCATAAGTACGCAAACACAGGAAGAAAAACCCTTCAGCCTTGCTGCATCTTGGGGAAAACAAGTTGTATGGTAGAAGACAAAATGCACCTTTCTTCATAAACATGTATTTGCATCGTGCTCCAAAAAAAAGCTGCATAAAATTTTTTTAGAGTCATATCAAAAGGCCTAGCTTTACAAAATTTCTCTTTAAAAACTTGAAATCATCTATCTTAGCTACTAACCATAGATCCAGACCTTGAGAGCTTTCCATTCCAGCTTCAAATGCAAACATCCTCAGCCACAAGCACGCGCAGATTCTGCAGGTAATATAAAGTTACAATAATATCTTGCAATTGAAGGTATACTTTGGTTAGAGTTTCCTTAGAGGTTTTCAAGAGTACAACCAACAGAGCTAGAAGCCAACAAACAGCCACCCCATACAGCTCCCACACAAAGGCAAAGATACCTACACCTCTCAACCTGTATGGCCAGTCATTAGGTAGCTTATTGCTGTCACTTGCCACGAAAAGCACATGTGATTTATTCTATTTAACTGAGGGAGAAGGGTGGGCAGCATTCATGGAAGATAGAATCTAACCTCTACCATGAAATTTTTAATCTATCAAAAAAAAAATCCAACATAAACATGTATTCTCCACAGTGATTTCTAGCTATGAACATCTTAACCCCACTGAAATAGAAGCAGAGCTACCGGAGAAGTAAGTCAACACCACGTAAATCCATGTAAAAGGATGGGAGAGAAATGAGAGAGGAAGAAAAAGAAAATTCCCTGCAGGACTCAGTTGTACAATAGAAACTGTCATCCAAGGTCACTCTTAAGAAAGAGAGCAGCCAAAAAGGAGGTTTTAAATCTCAGTGGGCATTAGCTGAAAGACATACAGTGATGGCCTGCAGTGATTTTAAATAGGACATTCACAAAGGATTAAAAGTATATATGTATCAGTCAAATCGATCAAAATACCAGATTTTTGCTAAACGCTCCCTGCCCAGATTATTCTCACATGCAGAGAATCAAGAAGGTGTTTTGGAAAAGAAATTACAAACTGCAGCTTTACAGAAATCCCAGGGACACACCGTATAAATACCTCAACCACAAAAATGACATTGCTCCTTTCCCCTGAAAACATCTGAGCAAGATGACAAAGGTTTAACACCACTGGGAATAAAATCAAGGAGCAAACTAATGCCCTGCGCTAGAGCTGACAGAGCAGGGAGCGGGCTGCACGGGGTGACTGGCACTGTTTGAGCTCAACTCCTTCTGAGTGGTGCAGCACCACATCACCTGGCCACGCCTGGACATGCAGGGGTGTCCAAAGCTGTCCCAAAAATTCCTTAGAAAGGATAAAAAGAATCTGGGGAGAGGCATTCCAAAAGCAAACTGTTCTTCACATTCAGCTCTAAGGAAAGCTATTTGATTTAGCAAGCTGTTTTAAAAGGGCGGAGGGGGAATCACTCTTCCCTCAAAAATGTATACAGTACAGACACTACTCTTCTGCTTCACAACAGCAACATTTGGAAAACTATTTAACCTTTCTATTTTTATCTGGGTGCATTCAAATTACCAATAATGTACAACATGCTGTAACAAAACCACTGATGTAGGGTATAATTTTCCCTCAAGCACATTATCCTAGCTGGTGGCTTAGAAAAATACATTGATAAAACAGCAGCAGACATCAGTTGATGGATAAAAAGTGATCACAGTTATGTAGTGTATGTTGCTGCCCAACCTTAAAACCATACAATTAGCCAAAAAATAAAACCAGTAGGATGGGGCACACTAACACCACCACATTATTTATGGGGCCATCCTAAAACTCCTCCTACAAACACGGTTTTAAATAGACCAACAGATTATCATCTCATAATTTAGCTATTAACACACAGGTTTATTTTAAAGCCATCATCATGCCTGGTACTTTTATTAAATACCTTCTTCCTTGCAAGTTCAATCGGGATCTCATCCTAACCATGATGAGCTTTTAATTTTCTTTTCCATTAATAGCAACTTAAAAATAAAATGTTCTCTTTCGAAACTGTAAAGCTGTAACTTTCTTTAGGAGCTGCAAGGGGGAAGAGAGATTAATCTTCCCACTCTGCATCTCTTAAACTACATTAGCTATCTGTATGTATGGGAAAAAAGTAAGAGGACAAGTAAGAAATAGGAATTTTCTCTAAAAGTATCTTAACTGTAACTCCATACAAGCATTTATCATGGCTCCAGAGCAGCAATAGGGACTTATCAAAATATAGGAAATAAATACCTCGAGAATTTCCACCTAGGTTTTAAATCATTCTCAGCAATTCTCTTGTTGGCCATCACTAGAAAATAGATTGATGAATGACATAGCTGAAGGATACATAGACTCCTGCCCAGCAAAGCCCTTCAGCAGATACTCAAATTTCAGCACAACTGGGTCCACACTAATTCCCCTGCAAATGAGGGAAGATGGAAAGTTAGAGATGAGTATCATGGCACTCTGTGGGCCATCTGACATGTGGATCGGATTGTTCCAGCTGCTTTTCTTCTGTTGCCTCCTTCAAGTAACAGCAGAAGAAGTGACAGACAAGATCATCCACAGGCATAGGATCTAGGATGGGTATCACCACATGCTGCAGCACTCGCTTTCATCATCACACTGCAGTGCTGCCTTTACTTGCAAGAAATTAAGTCAATGATACGAAGTCCTAGGCTGTCATTGAAATCAGAGAGCTCTAATATCTCCAGAAAAGCAAGAAATCAGTAACTTCAGCCTGCACAAACACGAGAGAGGGCAGAGTCCATGGTACATGGCAGCGCTGGAAGGACCCACAGGTGTGCTGCTCCATGCATCCCTCCGACCCAGCTTCCCACACTAGCAGCTGCCTTGTCCTGCTGTGAAACCAGTGCACAGGCCAGGCCCTGTGCTGCTTCAAGAGGTATTTTCTCTCATTGAATGCTTGTGACCTTTCTTTTAGGATATGGGCCTTGCCACAGCTCTTCAGGCCTATCTTTATCTAACGACTGGAACACTGAAATGTGTTTTAATGAGGGATAAACTGAGACCATCTGGATGGCTCAGCTGCTACAGAGCATAACTGTTGGCTGATTTTAACCATGTCTCTCACAGAGAACATAGACCTGTGTTGCACAAAGTGCACTAGTTTGATTTCTCCTTGTAATCAAATGTGTTGATCTAAAAATCTATTTCCAGCAAATTACTTGTCTGTTTTGGGAACAAATCCCTCCTCAGCTCTGAACCACGGGGATGGGGATGAGCAGAGGCAATTGGGCTGAACAGGTATTTTTTAAGAGGCTGACAGAGAGCATTCTCAGTAAAATCTTCCATTTTGGAACATGAGCACTATTTATTCATGAATGAATGTACATTTTTCAATTGTGAATCAATACTGAGTGCTGGATAACTATACTGCTATCACAATATATAATTTGTTGACCCTATATGTATTCTGCAAGACAAACAGTGAGTCTACTTGGGGAGGTAAAGTAAGAAGACAACTCCTTGTAGGTTAACTTCCCATGTATCCTTATGGCATGGTCATAAAAGTGGCAGCATGGAACAAATGGAGCAGCAAAAGCCTCTTCCCACAGCTCCACAAAGCACTGCCTTTTTCAGTATTACCTAGCTGTTAGATAAGCATCTTAGGTTTATGTCACTCAATCAAACTGCACCATTTGTCCACAATTACCCAGCAATTTTAGCTTAGGATAAGCCCAGGATGCTGCCCAAAGCAGGGCTTTCCACACTACCTGCTGCCCCTTTCAGCCAGCACTGCCCTCAGGCCACCAGCGGAGGGGTGAAAATATCTAACTGCACTACTTTCATTTGCCAGCCAAGATTTATACCTGATTGCACAGACCAGAACGCTGGGATTTTAGTCTCTCAAGATGAAACTGTTCCACTTCGTAGGAAAAAAACCCAAACCACCACATATTTAATGGAAAGCGTGAAAATAGGTCTACAGACTATTAGAAGTCTACCTAGGTAGATGGGAAGCTTCTGCTCAAATCTCAAATGAAATAAAACGAACAGGGGACCAAACCCTAACTTCCTATGTTCCTCAGGTTCTTCTGCATTAGAAGACAAGCACTAGTGCTTTGTGAAACACTCCAAGTTCTAAAGACTTCAGCAAACTTCACAGTTGCTTTTGAAGAGACCAAAACTGGATGTGGAGGTGTTGGGAATGGTTACATGTGTATGTAATGACTTCCACCAAAACAATAACATATACCATTAACAATTTGAGATTGAAACATTCTGTGTCAATTAGATTAAGTGCTATTAATTATGCATTCACCAGAAATGACAGCTTTAACTTCTGATTCCAAGCAGATCTGAAAATTAAAAGCATAGACCCAATGACTGTTCGTGTAAGCAGAACACACTTGGGGATGACTGAGATCTTATGGAATTTAGCATATTTTTTTAGCATAGTTTTCCTTCATCTTTCTTCATCTAAATAAAGTTTCTGGGGAAGAAAGGTAAAGGTCTTCCATTGATTATACCTCTCAGAAAGTGATGCAGCACAGAATGTTCTGGCTTTTGACTATAAAGTGGTTATTTGAAAATGAAATTAAAGTGAGCCTTGCATTCATTTCCTATCAGAGTATCAAAAAATGCCTAAAAGGGAATTTTTGGAAGAAGTATCTTGAGACATTTGGAAGAAATACCCCCCAAAATGCTGAGATAGATTGATAACTCCCATTTCTGAAGCTACGTCTAGTACATTGTATTGCTTCATTGATTTGTTGGGTTCTCAATTCTTTCAGGTATAAACGCTGCTACAGACACATCAGTTGGTTACTATGATATTTTGCTGCCCACTTCTAAACCAAAGGGCTTTGCTAAATCTCTGAATTCTTCATGTCACAGCTGAACTTTTGAAACTCCCTCACCATGAATGATGGTCACAGATTCGCTATAACTCCACATCACTCAATCAGTCACCAGGCCCAAGCAAAGGATTCCATTATTAGATGTAGATACATCTACAAATGAATCAACCAAATTAAATCCCTGCCTCTACAGGCAGAAGGGGTAACAAGGAATGACCTGCATTTTGTCACAAGTTCTGCAGAGATCCATGTCTAAACACAGCAAGAATCAGTGATATTATCAGATTGTGTACAAGGTGTACCAGTTCAACACAACCACGTCGTAAACACTGGGATTTCCATGATTAATCTTAGAGCACTGTTTGACTCATCCCCCTGCACTGACTTAATACCTGAAATCTGCAAGTAAACAAAAAATGTAATCCAGCTGTTCCCAAGGTTTTCATACTAATCAGCTCCTATATATTTCCAAGAGAAGCAAATTCACACCTCCTGACAACAGATTTGGTTTTCATAGTTATGTGCTGTGGACCCATCTGCAATATTTCACACATCAGGGAATTAAAGCCACCTTACTTCTAACAATTTTGAGCAATCTCTGAATCTGTTTTTTAATCAGCAATCATACAGGATAGCATTCCCCCCCACAACCTTGAGAATAAAGAAAGGAAATTGTCAATTTGCCAACAACAATCTCTGCATGTTTGAATACAAACCCTAAAAATAAATAAATACAAACTTATATCTCAGAAAATTAAGCAAAACTAATCAAAACATAAACCACATCTGTGACTTGCATGCACCGAACCCACATGTCATCCCAAAATGCATATGCAGCCTGGTCCCGATGTCAGGGAGCAATCCAGCCAGGTTGTGGATTACCCAGATACCACCTCTTGGTACAGCTTACATAAACCTGGTACTCCCTCTGAAAATCAGTGCAAAGATTTGAGGTGAGCACTTTAAATACACAGCTTTATTCACATGTTTGAGTGTCCATTGTTTTGCTGCTTTTGACAATGAACGTAAACCACTTCCTTAGATATGTTCCTCAATAACCTGATGTTTGTGTTGCTTTTTGTAATTCCTTGCAAGAACAGAACTTGGCAAGTTCAGGCAGAACCATTTAAAAAAGCACCTTCAGTCCCATTGTCAAAAATTCTTTCAGCACTCAGGCGTCTGCACCCATGGAACACACAGAGCAGAACAGACCATCTCCACATCTCTGTACCAGCAACTCAAGTGACCTGCAAGAAATTATACAAATAGTAAAAATGTTCATCTACCATCTCAACTTATTTTAGCATTTTTCAAAGCTGCAGCTTGCCCATGTCTTCCCCTGACTGCCAAAACCACGTACACCGTACACCTTATTTTAACAGCCTGAAAAACATTCCTGTAGCACTCTCTGTACTCCTGCTCTTCATTTACATCACAGCCAAAAGGCAATGACACAGGAAAATCTGTGTATGTGCCTGTTTATCTGCTTCTCTGGTTGACCTGATCTGCCACTCGCAAGCACACAGGAACAACAGCTTATTTGCTGAATCTGTTTACCCCACTGTCATTCAAGATGTAGCACGATGCTTAAATAGGCAACAGTCAGATTAATATAATTGAGGATGCAGTTCAGAGTAGACAGGAAGCCACGCTGCAATTGCAAAGCGCTTATTCTCTTATGATTAAAACATCCCCAGGGTTCTATCCGCATAAAGACGTACCCGCAGCAGAGATGCACAGAAGCCAGAGGACCAAGAGACACGAGCTCTTCCTTTTCAGACTAGCTCCCCGGTTTGAAAGGAAGAAACATGAATCACGCGAAGTTGCCATTTTCATTGCATAAGAACCACTGGTGGATTTGTCATTCCTTTCGACACATTATAATCAGAGCTATATTTCTATTGCAGAAGACGTTTCAGGCACCAGAATGAAATCCCAGCACAGAGATACAGAAAATCTCTTAAATGGCCTATTTTCTTTTACTCCAGTGACATATGCCTCTCTGCTATTCCCAAACAGATTAGAAAGACTCTGTCCAAACACAACAGAAGAAAAGCAAACAGGGAGCAAATCAGTGACTGAAAAGGAGCTCAAGTCTTCAGCATCACAGGACTGACCAGCAAAATTCAGATTTCTTTGTACTGTCATTGCTATTCCCAGTAGAGACAAAAACAGATATGCAGAGTATAGGTGGCCTCCTCCTGTAGAAATCCAAACATTGTTATCACAGATGGTAGAGGGAAAAGTAATATTGCTGCTGTAGCCACTTGCTGAAGTCTTTCTGACTAGTCTCACTTAAGCTATTTAGTATCTCCGCACAGAAATATGAAAGCATTTCGCTTTGAATTACTCGTCCTTGCTCACAAGTTGTCAAGAAAGTCTGAAGAATAGTAACACCAAAAGTAAAGTTATAGTGGTGGAAAACGGCTTATCAAAGCCTACCATTACCTGCAGCATTTCACAGGTCTAACAACGTCCAAAAGCAGTGTCCACAGACAGAAATGCTGTGCTGCAGCCAGAACTGCACGACAGCCACATGCCCCCAGTTGATAACCAGCAACTCAGTGTTAAAACTTGGTATGATGATTTAAGTGACATTTGCCCTAGAAATGAGCCCTCTAACTCCTACTGAAGCACACAAGAGTCACAAGTGGAATAACAGACAGAAACTATTTCTGGATCTGTGCAGAGTTGATCTTTGCCTTTTCTCTAGCCTAGATTTGTATCTCCCTTAAGTGATCAGTGTTGGCCTAATTCTACTCCCATTTACTTCAGTTGAAGCTATGCCATCCACTTCAAAAAAAATGGACTTAACCCAATAGAGTTCATTTTGATAAATTCTGCTTGCAGAGAGGAGGACCTCTGCTTCTCCATCAGAGGATAGGATGATGTATTTTTACAACAGGCTTCACAGCTAGATGACATTGTTATGTCCTACATTCACATTTTGGTTTTGAGCAACACTGCAGTTCTGAAGCAACTCCTACAACCATCCCTTTTTATTCCATGTTAGTTCAGTTTGCAGAACAGCTTTGGGGCTCATGAACTAAATTTCTTTTGGAGAAAGCAAAGCAGAAGCCCCACTGCAGGTTCACACCAAAAGCATCCACCACGTACAGATCTGAAACAATTGCAGGTCTTTGGAAAGCTGTCACATGCAGTGAGTCCATGCAGTCCAAAGGCTCAGACAAAATCTAGTCCAACATAAAACCTGCACAGATGTAGAGGCCCCAACACTGACTGCTTCAAGCTATTGATCCTATTGATCTGCTCCTAATGCACCAAATGACCTGCTGATACAGACACATTTCAAATTCTAGTTCTACTTCTTATCTCTAGATCTTTTTATTTCCCATTCAGCATTAGAGATATTCATGACCTTCTGTGGTTTATTCCCAGATTCTTACTTAAATTAAACAAATCTCCTTTTTGGATTATGGCCTCAGACCTGTGCCTCCATCTTACAGGGAACTGACTCTGTTTGTTTAAAATTTCTCTCCCAGAATCAACCTTCCAAGACATTTTTAGCCAATAGATCATTTGTTTAGCAGTGCATTAACCAGTACTGTTCTGGAACATCTCAGTTTATGCACTAGGCCTAAGAACTACAGTGAAACTTAGGTACCTGCAAATCCATGATCAGAATACAATATTGAAAGGAACACTACAGAAGCAGCCCTTCGAATAAGGGTCAACATTTCAAAACCCACATTACCTATGTAGCAGGAACAGCAATATTTTAGGGTTTTCAACTTCTACAGAAGGAAGGACCATTACCTAAGGTATGTCTGCAAACACTACACTGGTAATGAAAGGAGATGTACTGAAAGACTCGTTTAAAAAAACACCATCAGAGAAAGAGTAACCCCAACACAGCACAGCACAGACACTTGACAGGGAGAGAAGTCAGTGATTGCTTTCATGCAGGTCAAATAAGTCAGGCTTTACCCAGCTAAAATTCCCTTTAACAATTATATCCTAAAAGTCTTGGGAAGCCTTCTGTCTGAAGGAGCATCTCGTTCTGCCAGCAAACTGCCTCTGAAAATAAGGATTTACTTCAATTCTCCCCCCTTCTTTTGTTCACACCCCAAGAGTAGGACAGACATCTCCTGACTGGCAGAGCTCTAGCTGCAGGACCGCCTGCACCTTGGCCCTGCTTTGACCTAGGCTAGGCACCTCTGCCTCTGCTCTGCCTGTCCATCCTACCCACTGAGGCCTCTGAAGGATGAAGTGAGACATCCTCTGGCAATTTTCCTTTCAGCAAGGGAAGGAGCAGTAGTTACCCACTCATTTTTATCCCTGTAACCGTAATCAGCTCACCCTGCATTTTAGAAGTGCCACCTTCAAGTTAGTAGAGTGTAAATTTTGTCATAGCTCATTGTCTTCTTTTTCTACAGTTCCCCCTCAGATACAGGCTATTATCGAGACAATTATCAGATGTTTTGTTTACTATTTTGTGGTGCATCTATCACTAATCCCCCTGCAGCATAATTCACCAGTGGAAGGTGACACTTCCAGGAAGGGTGCTTTAACAACAGAAACACTAATTAAGCAGCACTGTAATTATACTGCAGAAACAAGTGACAAACTTCTTGCACAGCACAAAGTACATGGACTCAAGCAGTCCAGATTAAGTCAACATTTTTTTCTCATTGCCCTAACTTTTATATAATTTCACACAGTAAATGGAAAACTCATCTAGAAATGTGGGGCAGGTCACTTAGCACTGTTGCAAGCAACTCCATAATAATATTTAAAATGGAAAGACTTTGAGACTATACCTGTAATGTTTTTCAAACTCCCTACACAGGACAAGCCTGTGCTGCTTTCACTCCTCTTTCAGCACCTTCCACTTCTGCCTGTCTGTATTCCACTTGCTGGAATCAACTAAAGACAGCAACAGAAAATCATACATCTGTCATGTAAAAATATAAAACATCAAAAAGGAAGCCAAGTTAGCCACACAGAAAGCATAACCTCCTACATCAACTGTAAAGCATGAACTGCCATTTCAAATCAGTGTTCTAAGACTGGCAGGATCCTTTGACTTCAAAGGTCCCATCAGACCAAGAGTTGTATGTGACTCACAAAAATGCAGGCTCACACTTCCATGAGTTTCTGCTTTCAAATTATACCTATTTTTTCTATTCCTTTCCTCCATTTTGTTTCTTAACAAAACCATAGGATAATTTGGGTTGGAAAGGATCTTTGAAGGTCACCTAGTCCAACTCATTGCCAACTTTAAATGTGAAATAGGGTCATACCCAGCTGAGTTCTGAATACCTTCAAGGATGGAGATTCCCACCCATCTGGGCCACTGTTCCCATGTTGGAACATCCTCCCGGTGAGCAAGTTCTTTAATCAGAATTTCTCTTACTGCAACTTCTGCCTATTACCTCATATCCTTTTGCTGTGTACCTAAGAGACGAGCCTGGCTCTGCCTTCTTTTATAACCCTCCACTGGGCAGCTGAAGAGCAGCCCCCTAAATCATCTCTTCTCCACACTGAACAACCCCAGCTCACTCCACCTCTCGTTGTATGCTGTGTGCTCCCTATCTTGATGGCTTTTCACTGGACCTCCTCCAGTTGTATTTGTCCTGTTCTGGAGAGACCAAGACTGGTCCCAGCACTCCTGATGTAACTTCACAAGTTTTAAACAGAGAGAGGAAGTTAAAAAGAGTGAAGTTGACAGTTATTAAGAAGTTTAGTGACCAGATTTTGGCTCAGGAATCACGCAAATCACAGTTAAGGTCTACCTGCCATACCAAACTGGTTTCATTGCTTATACAATGCTATCATTTACACAGTATCACTGACAGTAAATGAGGAGTGGATATAATTTGCCAAAATCATTGGGAGTAGGACTTCATTTTCAGAATCAATGATCAGTTTTCATAATTGGTACTGAGGAAAATAAGAAAACATTTTCCGTATAATGAAGCGCATCCATTTGATGGAAAAGGTAAATCTAGAATCCATTTTCAGAACCACATTTCAACCTCAAGGTCAAATTCTGCAAATAAAGATTAGCTACATTTCTTACATATAGGATCAGCCACATAAGAGAGATTCTTTTAAAAACTCTTTTCCTTCAGTCCACAAAATGCTGGAATTAGGGGATTCAACTCCCATCAGTGAAGGAGTTTGATACATTCACAAATCTCCATTCACTGCTGCTATCAAGACAACCTTGCTAAAAAAATTAATTTTGATTGTTAAGAGGAAAATAAATATATATATATCTGTTTACTAGCTTTAGCAGGTTGCATAATTCCCCACAATAATCCAAGTAATACTGATTCTTGCTATATTGGAAGTTTTACAGCATACACGAAAATGCAATACCTAAAGCTGAACACCAACATTAGGGTTCAAGACACTATGAGATTATTAATCATCTATACTTTGTTTTACAAGTGCAATTTGAAAAAGGAGGCTTTGCAAACAACAGCAAATCAAAGCAGCATTCAGAGATTAGTAACCAACTTTCCCAAGACTGAAATTTATCCCAAAGGGCACTGCTGGGAAAGGTCTGGACAGGCACTAAGGTGGGCAGGAATCATGCGAAGTGGCAGAAAAACAAAGGACTAAATCAATTAGTACTTCAGTGAAGCCACAATATTAATAAAGAGAGAACTTGTGCATGAAGTCATTCTTCTGTTTAACCAAAGTAAGATCAGCACTCACCTAGTAAAAAGCAACAGGGAGGCAGTTGGCAGCACTGGTAACAAGGGGTAGCACTCTTGGCCTGGGAAAGGATGTTAATTTAGCTCTTAAATGTCTTATAGTCTTATCTCATACACTGCAGTTGGGCAGCAGGAGTTGTGCAACTCTGCAGCACCTATAGAGATGTGGAAAGTGGAGTCTGTCCATGGCACCAGCAGAGCACTACTGTCATACCATGTGTCAAGAAAGATGGACAAGCAGAAAAACTGGAGAATGAAGAAGTCACTCAACGTGTCCAAAGAGAGCAGGAGAAGACCTTAAGCCTCTTCCAAAGAACTGTGACCCAATGGAGATAATAGGGAAATACTAGTATCAATACAGACCTTCACCATGGAATTCAGCTGAAAGAAAACCTACTGATGCTGTTTTGTAGCATGGCTTTCCCACTCCATCTCACGTTACAAACCAACATCCTCACTTCTGCTTCTCAGGTACCTATAACACTGCCAGAACTTGCCAGGCACAGACTAGTTTGGCTGTTGTCTAAATATGAACATCATTTCCAGCCCGCCTAAGCAGTTTTTAAAAGGAGAGCCAGCATGAAAAAGGTATTTGTTACAGAGAAGTCAGCTGGCTGTGGATATGGTGATTCAGGCTCTAAGCCTTTTCAAATGTACAGCCTGCTAACCAAATTTGTGTCCATATTCAGATGAAATGATTGGGCAGTGAAGTTCAGAGCAGTAGTCTTTTAAAGGCAAATCCAATTAGGATTGGATTTCAGCTACTTAAAGGTGCCTAAAGTTTCCTAAACAATGACTGAACAGCTTTCTAAGGCACCCTGAAACAAACTTTGTGGTACGATGCATATGGATTTTGCAACACATACAAATCTCATTAGCAGCAAGAAGGACTGTAGGACTTAACCCACATGATGCACTACCATTGACATGCTCCCTATGGAATTAATAAAGAAAATGCAAACACTTTCTATTTTTTACAACAGTAAATAACGTACAAATGGTTCCACAGCCACTTTTACTGGTGCATATCGGCCCCAATCATTCCTTTACCTCAGCTGAAACCTCAGCCCTTAATTATCAGCCACTGTTAAGAACTGAGATGTCTCCTGATACTAACAGCACACCTTCCCTACAAAAACTTATAATCATTCTTTGGGAGTTTCATACCTTCACTTTAGAAACTAGGCAATTACAGCTTGCTCATGTTCTATTTTGTGGTTCCAGTAGTTTTCTTCACCTTGAGAAAATTTTGCATCATTATTCTAATTACAATAAGTGGGAGTACACAGAATCTTTCCAACAAAGGAAAGAAACTGAGATGGCAGATGCTGACATTTTATACTGCAAAATACCACAAGGGGAAATAATGCAATACTAGAACCGCCACTTACCCAGGTAAGAGTCAGCTGTTGTAAACAAAAAACTACATTCTTTGAAAGTCATTCAAGTGTTGATGAACTGACACGGAGTTATTTATACTGTTACAGAATCGAGCTACAGTGACTAGAACTGTTTATGTAAAAGAACAGTTGCCAGTGCAACACAAACAGCATGTATGTGTTTGTGATATATTTATAACCCCAAACCCCCGGTAGGCAAGTTTTCCCATGTGTCCTGACACACTGTCACACATGAAAAACACATGTTGTTTCCTGGAGAGCTTTCACATGACATTACCATGCTGAACACAACTGTGCATTTAAACACTCTACTAAGCCATTTACATGCACAAGAGGGCTGCCTGCCTAGCCAACTGTGATACCCAATGTCCTAGATGCCATGGAGCAATTGCTCCCCAACATTCTGAGGAGAGTGAAGGAGTTGAACACTTTAACAGTTTCCTGTTTAAGTTCTCAGATTTATTAAGGTCTCTGTGCTAGGAAAACTAGAAAGTCTGGATTCAAATAAAATCCATAATTACACAGGATTTTCTCAATCAGAGAGAACTTCAGTGAAATAGAACGAGGAGCCTACACGTGTACCTGGTTTAGATGGGCAGAACTGAGGAATCACAGCCACCTCTTCCGCAGAAGAAACCTCTGGACATTTATGCAACCAGAGAAGTCATAGCACCCTTTTAAAATACAAAGTAAATTCAGTTTCAGTCTGTCCTCCAGAAAGCACAGATTTCTCTGTGTTGTACTTGAGTAACCTCTTACATAATCCATCAACTTCCTTATTTTAAAATCCATATAAAACACTCTGAGTTTGAGTCCAGTGATAACAAAGTAGTCAAACAAATCAGAATGCCTCTTAAACCCACTTTTTTCTTTTGACAACTGCCTGAGAACAGAGAGTGCAGCGAGCTGCTCTTCCTTTAAATTTAGCTTCTACCTCTGGAAACTCCTTCCAATACTCCAGTATTCGTTGCCTGGTCTTTCCATTCAAGCGGAAAGGGACAATGGACCTGATTTGGCTGGCCCATTCTCATGATGAATTATAAGCTTCATAGCTACAGGGAAGTTACAGAAAAGCAAACCTAAACACACATCTAAACAGAAAACTCTATTTCTTTCCTTCACATCTAAGATGAGGAAGGGTTTGTATCTGTACTAGTGCTTGTCTCCAGCAGTGGGATAGCTGGGTGCTGTAGCAGCTCTATATCTCACACCTTTTTCTCACAAGATGAGCAGCATCCAGCACTGGTACCACCCCAGATGGATGCGGTGTCCTCAGAGTCCACGTGAGGCTCTGGACTTGCTCAGGAATCTGGTTGACATGGGATTTTTCTGAAATTAGAACATTGCTCCATTTTCAGTAAAGCCTCCAAGATGCCAGGGTTGTCCCTGTTAGCAAGGACACTCCTTGAAAATTAGGACATCAGATAACCTTAAAGAAGGAGGGTAATTAGTCTCATACCTGCAACATTTTCTCCTAAAGAAGCAGTGATAAAAGTAACCTCCTATTAGAATACCATTAAATGCAGTTATTATGCAATGCTCGTTACATAACCCCGCTTTACCAACGCCGGGTATTTTATTTTCAGGCAGAATTCACTTTCACAGACTTGCCCACATATGAACATATTTAAAAGTATGGATTGCCTCTCTCAGAGGACAGGAAAAAAGCTTTGGTCCTAGATGCATTTTCAGCTAAATGGATGAACGGCAGAACGTCTGCCAATATCTCAGATGTAACTTGAATCCTTAAGAAGTCTTTTTGAGAATCCCTTTTCAGCTAATTCCTTTCAGAGGAGTCATAAATTTCATATAAGCATTTGCAAAACCAAATATATCACCCTATGCAGATACTTGGTACCATCTGAATTTCAGCTAAAACTGCACTGTGAATCTCTTCAAAATTCAAGGATAAGCAAAATTTGACTACGTAAAGCATGACAACTTGCACATTTGTTGCTGTATTTATCAAAACTATTTTTGTCATCTATTTTCCTTTATCCCTACTTCCAATGAGGAGCAGGAACAGTGATGCATTCCATGTTCTAATAAAATACATAGTCTAATTTTACTTAGTAGGTTCAGTTAGTTTAGAAATAAATTCTAACTTCCAAAATAGACATTTGAATATTTTGCTTCTTGGTGTCTCAGCTCAAGTTCAAGACAAATAAAAATCCACAGCTAGGAAAGAAATGAATTAAACAACAGTGCATGTGAAATTCTGACAAGGCAAGATGCATTTTTAAAAGATTCTGTTTAAATAGAAAGGATAGAAACTTTCAAAACAGAAATCCCTGCAAAGTACAAGCGTTATTATATAAAATTCATTAATAAGCTGCTTTTTTTCTTTCCAGGTATTGGATATATTGACCATTTACTATTACCTATTAAATTCATCCCAAAACATTGCATTTATAAGGAGCTTGGAGGTATGCTTTGTGACAATTGCTAATGAGAGTATAAGCAGCTGATTAGTATTTCAGGTACATCATTCTCCTTTGGTAATAAATCCTGCCAAAACAGCAAGTTCAGTTTTTCTTTTACATAAATGGTTCTATTATAATGAATCATTTCTATCACTGTACCTTCTAAAATTAAAGCGTAGGGGATGTTTTCAAAGCAATTATCATTTGCCTTCTGGCTGTATAAGCTAATAATGGACATTTCTCTCTCTTACAAGCCCACGTATCTGCCTTATGACTTACAAGTAACTCAATTTGCTACTCATCATACACACCGCTTGCATACCCCACCTCCGAACACAAAATACTGTCCACACAGCATAAAATTATCCTATGCAAAGCATAGCAAGAAAGTTACCATTGGAAGCATGAGTGTCCTGTACCTGAAATTCTACAGCCGCTGGGGCTGTGTTACTGAGCCAAGAGATGAATTATGCAGATGAGAGGAGCTGCCCGTTACAGCAGGAAGGCACAAGTGACCACGGTGTGATGTACTCACCCAGGACCAGCTTCAGAGGGGCCTGATCATGAGCTAGCGGAGAGGCACCTCTCCTGGAAGGGGAGCACTCTCCCTCCACCGCTGCAGCCTGGTCTCTCCTCTCTGCTGTCTGTCCTCGCCTCGCTCCCCACGGAGCGCACACTGCCTGGAGAAAGGCAGGAGCAGCACTGCGCTCCTAACGCGCCGCACGCAGCGAGGGCAGCGGAGGAGGGAACAAGAGGAGGTAGTTGCTCCTTTATTAACAAACCCTGAAAAATAAAGTGACGTTGCTACAGTTTCCCATTCTAGATCTTTTAAACTGCCTCTTCACTAGCTCGCAAGGGAGGGCAGCAAAGAAAGTGGCTTCATTTGCCCTGCCAGCTCCTGTGTGCCTCATTTTGTTAATGCACCGTGGCTACTCAAGAAAATAAAGCCTGGGCTTTGTGCACACCTCAGGCTATTGAGCAGGGCAAAGACAGTTCTTTACTCATGAAACAAATGTTAAGCATGTGCAAAACTAAGCCAGACAAGATCCACTGAAGTTAGAGGCACTTAAACCAGAAATAATGACTTTTAGAAACCACTATTTGGAAATGCTACTGAAAAGACAGGAACGTATTAAGAGTTCTAACCACTGCCTGTGAGATTTACACAACTGGTTTATATGAAATGTAAGACTAGTGGCAAAGGAAGTCTTCACACTAAACCCAAAATACCATGCAAGTTATCAGTTATGAAAATACCTTTGAAAATACGAGGTAGTGGATTAAATGGGATCAAGCAGAAGATGAAACTGAATCCCAGGCTCCCTCCCTCTGAATCCCTCAACTAAGAGGGGAGGCAACTAAGTCATTGCTCCTACTGCTCAGCTTCTCTGCAGAGGTTGTGACACCATGTGTAAGCCTTCCTCTCTTGCTTTGTAAAACCTGTCTGAATGGAACTATAACAAATTCAACTTAGAGCTTGAAGGAAATAAAGGAAAAGAGAAAAGCAAAAGACAGGTTTTAATAGTGTCCATTTTTAAAAACGTTCACACAAAAATAAGCAAGCCATGTAGTAGTAATCTACATTAAATATATATATGTATATATAGACACACACACACAATGTTCCTATTGGTTATATGTCTATTCTGAACATCCATCATTTCCTCATTTCTCCTCACATTCGCAACAAACTGGTAAGTGCATCTGCATGAGCCCAGTGGAGGTTCAGTTCCCCAGAACAATCCTGTCTGCTATTTTAACACTAAACACCAAACTTTCTCACAGGCAAACATTCTACCCCATTAATAAAAGATGGAATTGTGATTAGAAAAAAGAAATATAAAATAGCCAGAATAAAGGAAGCTTTTAGTGTTGCTTTTTAAAATCATCCTCAAATTATCTCTGTAAAAGCTACCATATTTTAATGGTGCAAATTGTTTATCACTATCACACTATGAAAAAGTGATCAAATTTGCATTTCAATCTGTAAAGCGTAACATTTTCTCCTACAGACCCAATAAATATTTGTAATACAGTGATATTATTTGTGATAGAAGAATTATACCTTAGAAGATCAAATTCCATCAGTTGATGGGTTCTTGACCAATCTGAATTTAAAGTATTTCACATGTACAGACCTTCTGTAACAGCACAGTTGAGAAGAACAAGCGGTCTCAGATTCTTGTGTTTGTTTTGTGAGTATAAAAACCACTAGAGAGAGCCTCACCCAACTATAAAAATAGTTAAAATCTAAGTAATTAAATCACTTTGAAATCTCACAGAAATTAAGCATGGCCCTATACAACCTGTTAAATAGGTACACTTTAGGCATGTATATGATCAAAAAGAAAACAAAATCGTACCTTACCAAGAAAGCAGTATGTGCAACACCCATAAAATACATTTCTTAAGTACCAAGAAGAAACTGCTGTTGGTAAAATGACTTGTTTCTTGAGTCAAAGAGATAAATATGATCAAGATCTATTTGATACGACTTGGCCTATTAAAAAAAGCATGGAGTTTTATTCGTATGTCATGTCCAAAGAAGAACTTCAGCAAGTAAGCACTGAAACTGTAATAAATTACTGGGCTTTGTACACTTATAAATCCAGAATGTTAAATCAAGTCAGAATTAAAACACATGTTCAACCCATCTTTTACTGCTGTTTACAATTATTCTACACTGATTTGACAAAGCCTTGAAAATACAGGTATTAAAATACAGGTGTATCCTGAAATATACTTTTCTGCCTCACAGCTACTTACAGTCCAAGCCAATTGCTAAAATCACACCACACTGTGTCACTCAGAGCAGTTTGCTCAGCACCACCTCTCCACGCACCCACCCGAAGCCCCATTCACCCCGGCAGTCCCTGGCCAAACTTACAGCTCATTTCCAACCGGTTCTGCTGAAAAGTAACTCTTTGATTTATCAGGGGTTTGCACACATTGTACAGAATAGTATGGAGCTTATTTAGAGCAGACAGAAAGTAACCCATAAATATACTTCACGGTTATTCAAAGCCCGAATGGCACCACGACCTGCCAAAGTACACGGTGCACTAAGCACAGGAGGCCCCAGACGCAGCCAGGTCTGTACACCCGAACAATGAATGCCTGGAGCTCGGGGTGGGAAGAGAAGCAGGCAGAAGGGAAATGTCACCTCCAAGCAAACACTGCTGGCACTGCAACGCTTATACACATAAACACTTCTTCATGCTAATTCCCATTTTTGAGACCCTATGTGTTTACTATCAGCGCTCTGAACCTCAGCAGAGGAGTCTAAAGTTAATTATTTACCTTACCGTTATGATACTTTCCATCCTGAATAACTTGGGAATTGTTTTATCTGCATTTATAGAGTTATGTGTTTATTTCTTTATTACTACTGCGATCAACCCAAAAAGGAAAAAATCTTGCGGGGGTGCTTAAAAATTATAGAACAAAGTGACAGAAGTTTGGTTCAGAGGGCTGGAAATGGACATTCAAGACCATTCCCAGATGCTGCTTTAGGAAAGTCATTTTTGCCACTTCTCTAAATTTGCACAATCCCAGAGTAACTGAATGTTGTCTTCCCATTACATTAAAAGAACCATTTTTGTTAGCCAGACACATACATATTTCTCTGTACATAAACTTCAGTTACTAGCCTAGGTAAATTTGTTAACAAATAGAATATTGTTTCTTATCCAAGTAGATAGTAGGAAAACTGTGTAATCTATGTAAGATAAGATACAGTAAGTCACACAACATGATAAATCAGTGTATCAAGGCATATATACAAGGTTAAATGAGAGAGTATGATGTCAAAAAATTACTACAGAATGGAGGTGAGAGAAAGCCAGTGGGAGGGTCCTGTTGCTTGACAGAAGGGCATAACACACTGCTGGTTCCTTAAGCCATATCAGCTTTTGAATAGCATTTTTCTCTCTAAGAAATCAGAAGGTCACTTGCAGCCACATTTTAAAATCTACAATATCATTAAAAAAAAAAAAAAGAAGAAAAAAAAAAGGCAGGAGAAATTCAGAATTAAATGAGTCACAGAACTGGGAGGCAATGACTTTGGCAAAGGGCAATAGGAAACAGAGGACACCTTTACTTCTATTTCCATAAATTTAGCAGTGTGTTTTCAACATTAAGAATAAAACAGCTCATTTAAAAGAAACTAGGATGTTTAAACAAAAACTGTCTACCAAAGCTTGAGATAAAAATGTGCACTTGATTAAATCAATGCACTGTATCTGTTACCGTTCCAGAGGTGACCTTTGTATCAGACATTCCATTTCTCATCTTCTGAACTATTTTGCTTACACCACCTCTCCGCAAGCGAGTTGGAAAAGGTGTAAGAATTATGAATGATGAAAAAGGCTACCAGGGATGCACCACCTTATGCAGAACCACCTCCAGCTCTGCAGGTAGCAGCGGAGGGGCCGTGGCACCTCCATGTTTCACAGACATAACTCCTGCACAAGCAGCCCCAAAACCTGCATGTCTAAAGGAAATTCGACCTCACCTACAGAAAGGCAAAACCAAACTGAACTGCACAGATTTTTTTGTGCTACGGCAGCAGTATCCAGGACATACCACTGCAGCACATTTTTAGACATATAGATAGCATCTGAGCTGTAATATTTTATAAAGGTGTCAAATTTCTGTTCCCAAAGGTAACTGGGAAGTGCAAGACAGCCATTACGTCTCCAGATTTTAAAGACAATCACAAACCCCTGTAATGCAGTATTGACTATCATTATAATACACACCAATGTACAAACGCTGAAACTACAGCTTTATGCAGGTTGAGTGCAAGGATGAAGGATGTCCTGAGCCAGTGGCATGGGGAGGTAGTCACTGAACAGCCTCCTTCAACACCAACTTCTGGGCTGTAGTCTGAATACATGCAGAAAGCCAGGGAGCAGCAACCTCTCCTTCTCTCTGTGCCGATCAGGAACTGAGCCAATATATCTTACAGGAAAATCAGACATGGGGAGACTTTCTTTATGCCATAAACTTAGATGCCTAAGCAAGGCAAAGCAGTCTTGGTCCACTGATTTCTGGTATCAGAATTGGCAGGCCCCAAAAATTAATCACTCAGCAATTCTCAAGCCAGAATAACATAAAGGAATAAAATGGGAGAAAAACTGAATCTATTTCATAGTCACTATCATCTATGCACCGTTCTTTTATCTGTAAGATTGCCCCATGTCCATAACACAGTTTGGTTAGGAACGAATCAAACATTCTTGCGCACAACTTTATTAGTCTGAATTCATCCAAATGCATCTGTCCTGACAAAGCTTTCTGTAATATAAGAACAGAATTTCTGCTTGAGGAGAAAGTTTTGAAAGTAAATGCCTGATACTTTTTACAGTTCTATAAGAGATTTCTTTTAGAGGAATGATACAGTCTGTTTAAGTAATTCATCTGCTTTTTAAGTAGCTGGAACAGTGGAAGCCTAAGTTGCAAAACCCCTTTCAACCTCAGTAAAATTATCACTTAATTATATGCTAGGTCAGATCTCCTCAACCAAGAGAACAGGATTTAAATATCACATTCACATACTCTTCTCCTCAGACTGTTCTCACAGTCTGAATTCATTCCCCACCATGGTTTTTTCCATAATTACGACAATGAAAATATACAAACTATAATAAGAATGTCCCAAATATTTGGCCAAAACACAAATACAGCTTTAAAAATATCCTTCTCTCATTTAAGAAGGACTACTAATCCCAGATAACAAACCTTCAAGTAGGAAGTTCCTAGAATTTACATGTTAAAACTGTTATACTCTGATCCCAACTACAGAATCAGTGCCACGTGTGCACGGAAGAATCCTAAATCCACAGGACACCCAACAGAAACCCTTCCATGTGAGCATCTCCCAAGTCAGCCAAGCAGCCGTGACACCCAGTCCAGGCCTATGGGAATAGCCAGGGTTGGGCTGGCACTTGGGAGCTCTTGGCTGGCTCTCAAAGCTGGTAGCAGCCATAGAAGACATGCAGGTTACAAAGCCCTATAACAGTAACTCGCAAACAAGCATTTAATGTGTCGTGTCCCTGCCGATGGCAGGTGGTTGGAACTAGATGATGTTAAGGTCTTTTCCAACCCTAACTATTCTATGGCTCTATCTTAAGGTCCTTTCCAACCCTAACTATTCTGTGATTCTATGATTTTGCAATTTTAAGTAAAACTTACAAAAATGAGCCAACATAACACTTATCTACATGGCGTGACTTACTAGCATGGGTTTCAGAAATTTATTACAGAAAAAGAATAAAGTGAATTAAAACTCAAGATATCACCAAATTTTTTTTTGTTTTAAAGAGAGAACCTGAATGGACTATTGCTGTATTTAAAAGCACTCAACATTTTCAGTGATTTGAAAGTGACTCAACACAATTCTTGATAGCATGCTGTGAATGAAATGGACATCAACTGCACAAAGTAGTAATCAGAACAAGGCCAGAAAGACCAAACAAGACAGACTCACTTAAACAAAACAGGTTGTATGAGAAAATCAAATGCAGGGTATATTGATAGGAAGTACAGGGCCATACTTTAAACAGCAGATTAACCTAACCAGCACATATCTTTTTCACAGAGTAAGAAAACGATCCAAAGGAAGACAAGCTTTGCATAACTACTGAATAGCAGTGGCTACCCTGCATAAGTAATTCCAGTTCCGATTATACAGATAATCCCTGAAACAGAAGAAACACTGAGGTGAGTAGCAGTAACAAGTCTGCACATGATTCTAGTTTTTTAACTGAGTATCTGTCAGTGAGAAAAAATGTTGATGATCACCGACATTAAAATACTGGTAATTGCATAGGTGAGATTAAGAAACCCTTTTAGAAAGAAACTAGATTTTTATAGATGCTGTAAAGCTTTTAAGGCTTAGATCTTGCTCATCCTCCAGAAGGACTGGAACAAAAGGTATCACATCACTACAAGTACTGCAACAGAAAGGTCTGCAGAAGTTGTGAGTCATAAATTCATTTTCTGTGACCCCATCACTTCCACCTGTGGCTGCCCACAGAGAAGTTAAACAAATAAGGCTGACCTAAAAATTCTCCAATAGAGTCAACAAGCAGAAGCAACGTAAGAATCAGACATCCGGTGCTTTATTCAGTATTTAAGAGAAGCTGTTCACAAGACAAAATTATGAAGGCAAACAGATTTCATGACTCAAAATCATCTCAACTGCTGCATTCAGCAAGTTCTATCAACTCTCCTTGAAATCGGGGGCAAGACACAAGGTTTTGCTGCAACACTGGTTCTAGACTCACAAATACTTTACTATTTGTGACTGCCACCTCTGCTACTGTAAAATATCCAGTAGGATTAGACTCTTCTTCCAGAAGAATACGACTGGGGGGAAGGGGAAAGCAGGCATCTAAACAGATCAAGTGACCTCTTGACACCAAAATGGTACACTGCCACCAATCAACCACCAAACTGCCAATTCAATCTTCCAGAAAAGACAAATCTAACAGAAGCAGTAATACTGTTCTTTATTTAGCAATGCATAGTGCAATTCTAGCACCAAATAACACCTGAGGTGCTAGAATTGTAATTGCTACAGCTCCAGCAGTAACAGACTGACAGCATCTGAGCTGGCATCTCCTGTACCAAGAGCCACACGAATGAACTGGGAGAGTCTGGAGAACTACCACTAGAAGTAAGCATCTGGAAGTGGTCAGAAGTAAATAAATTTTGGCTGTGTTTGGCTATGGTATTTTAACTGGTTTACAGTAATCCACAATATCCATTCTGTTTTATTCTGTCTTCTACATGTTAACTTCTGAACTTTGATACACATTTATTTTCCTTTCATATCAACACAGCATCTACAGCCCTTCTTCATCTCAAAGCAAGCCATATTTGCTACCCCCCATCCTGACAGTCCTCCCTTTAGACCTTCATCGCATTTCTGTTACCCCAAATGCCTGATTCTTCAGAGGGAGGAGGGAGAAACAAACAGATGAGGAAAATCACGTCTCTTCTCCTGTGCACACATAGTAGGGAATGTTTTCAACATGCTGGTTGTTGTAAACTTCTGTAGGTTTTCAAAATTTCAAAATTTCTCCTTATACCACACAATCCTTGTCATCTGACTGGATTAGAGTTCAGAATGAAGGTTTAAGAACCCAAAGTTTAAGGATAACACTATTATGTAGTGCCAGCTGACTGTCTAAAATTAACTATATAAGTCTTCAAGGCCACTGCAACCCTAAGACAGGTTCATTTACAGAAATGCTTTTTTTTCTTTTATGAGAAATGTCCTTTTGTACAATGGATTGCGTATTGCTTTATTGTTCTATTATAGGCACAACATCCTCAAGGAAACTCAAAGAGCTGAGTTGTGCTTATAAACTGGAGAAGTATTACCAGTTTCTATCTACAAACTGGCCTTTGGTTGAAACTGGTAACTCAGAAATGGAAGAGTAGTTACACACAGAAAATCAAGATTTCACAAACTGTTTCAAAATTAGGATTAGAAAGATTCCTAAATCCTTCAAGAGTTATTAGCGATCACAGACCTGAGGGTTCTCTGTAAATACTGAAAAGAACATCTACTGACTAATGAAAGATATGCTAAAAGGACAAAAAAAAAAAAAAGAATGAACAAGAGAGGTTCATAGAAAGTACAACATAAGAGAACATTATAGACAGGTGTTGTAGGTGTCATCACATTAACATTCAATTTTAATTAGTTTGCATTTTATCAATGGTCTATTTCCAATAGAAGCAGCTTTTCTGTGGTTTACTATTTGAAATAACCACAGGATAACAATGAATATACGAAACTATTCTTAACCTCATAAAAAAAAGAAGAGCATAGCTTCAAATGCAACCTCAATACCACCAAATTCAGTTGTGTTAACTTTCATAAAACTCAACTAGAGCTTTCTCCCTAAACTCACAGCAGCAAGTGGAACTGGCTTGTTGTATGAAGACATGTTAAAAAACAAACAAACAAACAAAACCCCAATACTAGCTACTACAATTCCTGCTGTATTTGTGGCTCCCTGGCCTCCTCAGAGAGGAAAGCAACTGCTATATAAAAAGTTTTGTACACACTACTGCAGACTATAAGCTTCTTTGCAAGCAGGCAACTACACTGACTGGGTTTCATATTTTCTTGATCCTAAAATTAAAATCACACATCTATTTTTATTCCATATTACAACATACTTACTCTGCCATTACACGTCTGACGTTATTGGCATACAACACTGGATTTTTTCTTTCTTCTTCTGAAGGAATATACACGGGCAGAAACTGCATACAGAGAACTGAATTATACCAAGATCATTTAACGCGTTAAGCAACCTCTATCATAGCACTATGGTGAAAAACGTATACAGTTTCTTGTTACTTACAAAATTATAGTAACAAAAGGACTATAAAAAAATTAAAATTGAACTCTTAAAAGCTTAAGGATGCACTATACTTCTAGAAATTCAAATAACAGTGACTCTGCTCACTTCTTACCTCATGTAACCCAAGTAGTTTTATCTTCCTTTCATAAGTGGGACCAGGAATTTCTAAGTCATTTAGAAGTAAAAGCTTTCTCTTGCACAAACTTTTCTTTTACATCCTGTATTGTTCGTATCTGTCCAGATAACCAGGAAAAGCACCTGCTACATGAACATTGTTCTATAGCTTAAATATTAAGAGTTCAAATTCTCAGGACATCAGGTATTACTGTTCCCCCCTTGTGCATTCTGAAGTCATATACAATTGCTTAATGAACATATTGGAAATATTTTTATTTTCTACTGTTTGAAAAATTTCTCCTTCAAATTGGACATTAGTTATTAATGCTCAATTGAAAGAAAAACTCTAAATAAATGCAGATGGCCACACAGTCACAGAACAGTTGAGGTTGGAAGGGGAATATTGAACCAGAACTGCTGGAGACCTGCAACAGAAGAGGCAGTGTTCAAAATGTGATACCCTATATTAAAAGGCCTTCCAGCTTTTGGCTATGTTTTTAAGTGTTCATTGAAATATGATACAAGCCCCAATATTGTGGCCAGCCTTGCCTACAAAATATCTCAAAGCATGCCACTTCTGCCAAGTAACTAACTTCTCAGATAGAACAAACAAGAAGGGATCACTCCGATTTCCATTCCTGCTCAGTATGAGACAGAAAACCCCTTAATGGTGCAATGCAAAGATATAATTTATGCACTAAGTGAACAAGATGTTCATAATCCTGTGGAAAGCCTCTGAAGTAGAAACCAAAGTTGTAATGAGCTTAGCTGTATTTGATGTATTAACCAGGAATATGATATGGGAATTATGATCCATAACTTTTACACTGGTCTTTAAAAAAGAAAATAACTGGAGAATAAATACAAATTTTATCATTTAAACAGAAGCTTCTCAGTAACTATGGAGTTAGCTGTATTTTCAGAATCACAGCAGCACCCAAAATGCTGCCATTTGTCTAACTCTTTCTTAGAAGTATACAACAATGGATAAATATTTATTTTGGGTTTTTCTATGGTTTTCCCTCCATGCACCACTGCAACTGAAAACATATGACTCCTAGGTGTACAAGCAGGTAGGCCAGCCTGATGTGATGCAATATACAAAACGACAAAGATTGTGAAGCTAACATATATGGAAAGATTGTTTCTTCAACTTCCAAGTCCTGTTCTATTTCAGTAGCAAATTGCTATCAAGTCATTCATCCAAACACAGGACAAGTTTGAATATGAGGTGATTTCAGAGGTGCTCTACATGTCTCTAACTACACAGAAATAGCATGATCATCTCAGCACCGCTAACAAGACTAAGAGAAAAACTCTCAGCTGCTAGAACTCATGGCTGTACGAACACTGAAGCTGACAGGCCAGCAAAACGAACTGGCAGGAGCCAAAACAAACCGCACTTGCAGATGATCATATATTCTTTCTTCACAATATTGCTTGCATGTCAGTTCCAAGTACAGGATGTAAGGATGGGTGGGCCAATATTTATAACAATCAATTATGAATTCTACACAGATGCTTGCTTCTCAATAAACATGCGGGATGACATGTATGGTGTGACAAAACATAAATTATATGCAGAGAAGCCCAGACTAATAAACTTCAGATCCTGATTGCTGGCTGCTAGACATTACTGCCTATCCTTACTGAAACTGTGTTGTCTTGCTCTACACATCGCTGAGTTATTGCTTCTTCAGCAGTAATTCCGGCAGCAAGGCTGGCTGGTATTTGCCAGTAACCCTGTGCTGATGGAACAAAGCAGGAATAAAAGCCAACAAGCTTTGGAGACCAGCGGAAAAACATGACTTTGAACACAGAACAACTCATTTTTCCTCTACATTCCTAGATATCCCACACTTCCTTATAAAAGCAGACTCCACAAGGAGCTCCCAAGTACTCTGCCTCATAGTTGCAAGCAGCCTTGTAAACAGCTCTGCTCCTCTACCTTCTGAAAGCTCCTGCTTTTTAGCGTGGAATATTTCAGACAGCCACTAGTTGTTTTTTTTTTTTAAAGACTACCAAAGATCATAACTTGTCCTTATGCAAGATATGTTTGAGCTACAGAACCTCAGCATCTGCTAGCAGCTGCTGCCTCAAAAATCAAGACAGCTCAGCAGTGTTCATTTCTGTGTAAAAGAGCCCATTTTACTTGCCTAGGGCAGAAAATCATGATCCTGAGAGACAATAAAAATCCTGCCAATCAGCTGTGTGAGGCAGATACTCACTGGCCCTTCTGTCAAAAACAGGCCACTATTTTGGAAATAAGATTATTTTTTTTTTTTAAATATATAAATTATTTATAGCCAGAAACATACGACTAAAGTGATAACAGCGCAAATTTCTGCAACAGATACAACTATTCAGTGGCTGCTATTTTGTGAATTCACTATGTTTGAGAAGAATCCATAGCTCAAATAAAGGAAGAGCACACTGCAGTGATAAATACTGTGATTGGCATGTGTTATATGTTACTACAGTAACACATATGTGTATGTAAATATGTAATAGTTCTTCCCTGCTAATTTACCCTGTCATCAGTTCCATCAGTCAGAGATAAATAGCTGCATCATTATAAGAAAATGTAAGCAAGAGAAAGCAGAACATCCGTCAAATATCCTATATAAAACTTTTAAAATACCATACTTCAAAATAATGTAATTACTTTCTGTAAAATGCATAGGACAGCAATTTAAAAGTATTTAATTGGCTATGTAGCTTCACTAGTCTTCAGCCTTAGTCTCAGAGAGCATTTTCCTCAAAGCAAAGTTAAGAATAGATATAGGTTTTCTCCATTTTCCAATTTCACATTCTGAACAGTGCAGCCTAACAAAAAATAATAGCCCAACATATTAAATAACTTATCTGGCCTATAAAAGACTACCTACAATTAACTTCCTCTAGAATTCGTATCCAGCATTCAGACACTTGGATATCTATATTACACAGTTGGCATGCTAGGTGTAAAAGAAATCAGGCCAGTAAAAGACAAGAGAATTGTTTAGGAAAGGCTCTAAACAGAGTCAGAAATCTATCAATTTAAATTAATAAGTAAAGTCTTAAGCCAAGTCTTACTGCATTTTTTAGGCTACATTTTCAGATACAGAAGCCATTTAGCCTGTTTGTACAGACATACATACAAAATTTGAATATAAACTTTTACTGCAGAAGTAATATGATATTATGTATTCTGATACTGCTCAGAATACACTGGGGTTTTTTTACTGACCTCAATTTCCACAGAATTGTGCAACTGACACAAAGTGAGCCACAGAATTTCTAACCTAGAAGAAAAAAAAGAAAAAAGGAAAATGATTGAGGAAAAGCATCTACAGGTATCAAAACAGTAGCACATTATGCTCCAAAGTCTTCAACTAGAATATGATCATGTTTAGATAAAAAATTAACAGAAAAAGCCTTTGAGAGTACTTTTATCCATGACATGCTGTAAGGTGGAACAAAAGCAATTTGCATTGAAGTTGCATCTTAAAAGATATCCAAACAGTAATATGATATACAGGTACTAATAAATCCAGTAAGAGATGAGGTATGCATAGTGTGTACAGAAAGAGTAAGTACATGTCAGGAAAATGCCATATTCAGCATAGAGTTGGCAAGATTAATTATAACTACTTGTTACGTTGGTTTGGAATCAAAGTTCATTATACTTCAGAAGTGTGTAAATGAAATGCAGTACATGTGTTTTAGTAGCCTAAGACACAAAATAACTGGGATCAACTTGACCTTAGAAAGCAGTAAGAATCAAATCCAGGAAAGGATTTAGCAAACCTAATTTAGGGAGCAGTGTTAGTAGCAACAGTTTATACAGTATCTGGGTAGTTACAGCAGTCAAACATTATGAGGGGAGGGCTGCTCAAAATCCTCTTAAGTAGATAAAGTGCAGTTCCTAGAAGCAATACCCTATTCATTTTGCTACCAGCTCATTCAGGGCTGCAACATGTTTTTTCTCCCTTGATTGCCACGGAACTTCCAAAATATTAAAGCAAAGAAAAGGGGTAAAAACAAGTGTGGAACTTGTGATTTGAAGTTTACATCACTGACAGGAAACACGTAAGTGTGGTTTCTAGTCCCTTGTCCAAGAACATTAAAAAACCTCAGTAAGTTACAAGTGAAGTCTTCTGTCAACTTCTGTAATCCTCAAAGATTAAACCTTAAAATTTAAATATCAATTTTAAAACTGACAGAACCTGTATCCAACTCAAGTCCAATGTAGAAAAAAAAAAAAGTAAGTTGTATGCTATAATCAATCTGTGTTTTCAAAGTGGAGTCACAGCTGATCTGTCAAACCAGTAAAAACATTACTTTCCATAAGTGGAAGAAAGTTACTTAAGTTTCCATGTGACAAGTTCTCAATCCATTTTCTAGGCTACAACACTTCTGAAGAAACAGAATACTCCTAGATACAGCAACATTCCCTGATTAAATTTTGGCTAACACTACGACAGACGAAGAGAGGCATTTGCTGAGGAAGTGAAGACCGCATCAGTCTTAACAGTATTTTCTGTCAAGACATCAGAAATACACTTTAGGTCACTCAGGAGAATTAATCCTAATTAAGTAAAGCTGTAATTTAAACTGACCCAGTAAATTTGCGTAACATCACACACTACCTCAGATTTTTAATTTAATTTAACTTTATTAACAGAGGTCAGCACTTCTGAGTGTTTTGTACATTAAAGTGATCTGAGGCAACAAGCCTACAATTTCCTTCCCTGTTCCTTCTCCTTGTGTTCTTGACTCCTCAGATAGGACACTAAGCTGGACATAAGCTATTCACCTTTCTCTCCTCTGGCTGAGTTAATTTGCTAGATGAACTGCAACGCAAATGCAAGGGAAGAGGCAGGAGCTCCCTGAGGAGAGAACAGAAATCCCTGCATGCAGCAAATACTGTAGTACCTACTTTAGATGCTATCATGGATTCATCTACTTCCATCATGATGATTTAATTGAAAGCTGGATTTTGGAAGTGATCAATGATCTCCTCAAGTTTCCAAATCATAGAATCACAGAATGGTTTGCGTTGGAAATAACCTTAAAGTTTACCCAGTTCCAATCCCCCTGACACAGGCAGGGACACCTTCCACTAGACCAGATTGCTCCAAAGCCCTGTTCAACCTGGCCTTGAACACTGCCAGGGATAGGGAAGCCACAGCTTCTCTTGGCAGCCCGTGCCAGTGCGTCACCACCCTCATAGTAAAGAATTTCTTCCTAGTGTCTAATCTAAATCTCCCTGCTTTCAGTTTAAAGCCATTCCCCTTGTCCTATCACTACAGGCCCTTATAAAAAGCCCCTCTCCAGATTTCTTGCAGGCCTCCTTTAGGTACTGGAGGCTGTTCTAAGGTCTTCACTGAGCCTTCACTTATCCAGGTTGAACAACCCCAACTCTCTCAGCCTGTCTTCACAGGAGAGGTGCTCCAGCCCTCCGTTCACCTTAATGTAGACATGTCCTTAATTAGACCTGGTTACCAGTCCACCTGAAGGTGCAAAATTTATTGGCAAAATTCTAAGTTACATGAATCTTGGCTAATTTTCCTCATTAGTACTAAAATATAGGATTTCAGGTGGGACATTCGAAACAACATTTCCCTAGGAGGAGGCTAATGGCAAGCCATTAACCATAGAATTCAACTCCCATTTACTTAGGGGTCAAAATTTCTTGGTTTGATCTTCATCTGAACATTTCAGAACTTCAACCTCAACACGAAAATAAAGCTAAAAACCAATTTTTTAAAACAAGCAAGAACTGCTTCATTTAGTGTTTTACATTACAGGAACTTGCTAAGAACCTCTAGGGTAACATTTTGGTTTTAAAAAATCAAGTTACATTCAGACAAGGTAATGGAAAAAGTATCTCCAAATTCCCTGAGTGGGTTGACTGTTTCCATGGGACTACACCAATTTCAAACAATAGCCATACAGATTTTATATAGAAACACACCAAATTGATTTGCAGGCAATAAAATACATAAAGCAGAAGCAAGTTGGTTTACTTCAGGTACTTGGCTAAAAAAATTTGAAATAAAAACCTAAAATCCATACTGCAAACCATTAAAATCATAGAAGTAGACTGTTTATACCTGGATTCCTCTGAATATTATAATAATTAGGGAATACCTGATAAAAGATAAAAATTTATCCCAAAGAATAATCCAATAACCAGAATTACTACTCAACTATACATGCCTGTAAGTCATGTAAATAAGAACTAACGAAGGAAAGTGATCATGATGCAAGCAATAAAACACAAACCACTTACGCTCCAGGCCCTTGCCATGTCCATGTGATTGTATCCTAGGAAAAGAGGGATGACAGTTGCAATTAATTACTGCACTTTAAACTCTTGTTACATTACAGATAACTGATGACATATGACTAAAAGGTTTTCATGGAAACTTCAATGCCCTCTGCAAAAGTTCTTAGCCCCAGGAAGAACCAGCCTAGTAATCTACCTCTTAAACACGTAATATCTATATTTAGAAAACAGTTAAAGATGCAGAGATTCTTCAAATGTTGTTAGCCTTGGAAAAGCAAGTTTTTACTCTAAGGTGATGTTGCTTGATATGCATTGTCCATGTATATTTTCCTAACCCACCCTGCTCAACAGGGTGCCCCTCAAGTGTCCCTATACATTACTTGGACCTCCCAGCAACAGATATGAACATGCTGTAACACGAAGTGTCTGGGACCTGTGGGGATGACTCACAGGAAATCTGCTCAACTGATTTGAGCAGCAGGATAAGTAAGACCTTGTGTCTTACCTCAAACAATATTTTTCCAGTTGCTTTTACTCACAGACATCATATATTCACCTGCCTGATCCAAGAATCAAAAGGTACATTACAAGACATCTAAACCCACCGATTTACTCCCAGGCCAAGACCAGCACCACTTTTATATGACTGAGATGAACCATGTATGCTAAGAGAGGACAAACAGCAGGAAAAGAAATGAATAAGATGCAAACAACAAAAAGGGAACAGTGATCTGGAAAGGAGCGTATAACAGGGGACAAGAAGGAATATGACAGTAAAGGTCATCAGATTTTTAACTTTAAGACTAAGAAACTGTGTGGATTAAAAACTGCAATACTGGGAGACAAGGTTTAAGTGTAGAAGTAAGGATCAAAAAAAACTGAAAACAAGTTCCAGCTACTATTCTGATCAACTCAAAAATAAAAAATAGTACAAGTCACTAATGGAAAGATAAGAGGACTTGGTAAATTCAGGTTTCTGAAAGATCAGAGACATACTTCTATCAACCTACTGAAATTATTCCAGTTCAGTTCTGTGCTAATATCAACAACCATTTTAGAGAGTTACGTGATCACATGTGCCATGATCTTGAAAAAAATCAAGTCAAACTCGTATTTTAGTTACCATTTAGAGCAAAAGGCTGGCACAATTAAAATGAAAGAAAGCAACACATCCACAAAAGGTGAAAAATGTGATGAATGTGATAGATCAACAACTTGGAGTAAGGTCAAAATATCATAAAGGACTACAAAAAATTTAAATCTTGACTTTCAACTACTATTTTAAAGTCAACCAAAATATTATAAAGAACAGTTCTATCTCTAGCAATCAACATACATGCATGAAAATAGACTTCTCCATGCAGTGATCTTATAGAACATTAATGTCTTCAGTTTTACTGTTAAACTGTTTCTGGCAATTTTGATGTCTCTGGTAATACCACAAGTAGAAGTCTTACTGGGTTTGGTTTCTTCCTCACAAGAAACTTTCATTTACAAATCCTGACATCCTGGCACTGTAGATAGGTGGTAATTTCTCTCATCTGAGACTAGATCTGCTATGTAGAACACCACCACAGCACTACACATATCCAACTCAGCTCTCCAAATTGCAACAGTGCAAAAGCAGACAAAGCAAAAAGTGAGCTCTACAAAAGCACCTGGCTGGGCAATGGATCACTGAAGAGCAAACAGATATTTTTACATTCCAGTCACTATGCTGGCTAGCTGGCAAAACAAACTCAAATAAGCCACATACCTACCAGCAATCCTGCAACAAATTCCCAATGCGAATGTCACATCAGACATGCGTGCTTTTTCTCATTGAGAACATCAGGATGCAGCAGGGTGATGGCTATAAATGCTACACAGTAGAAAACAGGATTCTGGTCTGCAAGAGGCAGACCTATTTTGTAGGAGACTCCTACTAGCATAACCAGTATTTTTATAATAAAAGCAGCAAACAGAAGATGGGAAGTGGTATATTCTGTACTTAATTTAGATACCTTTTATATTTATCACAGCTACCAGCTTATCCTTATGGACAGAACTCACTTTGATAGCATTCTGAGTATACTTGGAAACTTTTGTATCTAGATAATGCATTCTTTGAACTGCGTGGAAGTACATCTTCCATATAATTTTTATTTGACACAAGAAGATACTGAGGACAGTGCCAAACTTCAAACAGCAGATTGGCTGTTGTTTTATATACTCAGTCAACCCTGGTACACCAAAGCTGCACAGCAGATGCTGCCAAACCTCTTATCAAATAGCGGAGTTACCTGTAGAAGACACCTGGATATAAAAATACATTTGAAATGGCTCTGTGACATTTAAAACAGGTATACAGCCTCTCATAATTACCAGCTCTCTGACAGAAAACGCAAATGAAAGACACAAAGATAACCGGTGCAAAAAAGAATTGCAAAATGACTCCTGTATAACCTATGGATGGAAATATTAGAACATTTATTTTAATCAGATTATAGGTAAAAACTGTCAAGCATCCAATAGGCAAAATGCTACCAAACTAGCTAAACAGAAGTAAATTTTAAATTTCATGTCTGAACAACATTTTAAGCGTTATAATTTCTTTTCACTCACGCATCAAGAGGGGCAACATATTAACATGCTACTTCTAAAGCAATATTAATACACGAACAGAGGCATCATGTACTGCAAATAGTCGTAAGCTCAAAGAAGAAAGGTATTCAGGGGGCAAACCTGACAAGAGAGTTCTTCATGGCAACCAGAAGTAGATTTATTTGCTAGAGAAAGCCTGAATTTACATTACCAATTTTGCCACAAGTTTCAGTCAATAGTACTTTCCCTAGTTCTTGAATAGAGTACAAGGAAATCAACATGTAAATCACACCTACTACATTCACCCCAGGCTCCAATCTCAAAAAGACTCCCAAAACAATCAGGTGCACTCAAGTTCAAGAATATTCTCATCTGTACTGTGGAACTCAGAGCTCTGGAGGTGGATCAGAGCAGGTAGCTCAAGCTAAAAGCAGTGGGGTGACTGAACACAGTGCGTATCTGGAATTCACTGACTAAGCAAAGATCTTAAACTCCTTTATAAACCTAAAATTATAATACGCAGTGGTCAAACAAGACAGTGTATGCAAAACAATGTTTCCTCCCTACTCTGTTGTTCTTACTTGCTACCTAACTCTTAACTGTACCCTAATCAAAATAAACCTTACCTTCACATATCACATCATGTTCCTCCTTCCTCCGCATTCTAACCTTGCTGCAAATCTTCTCCAGCCCACCCAAGCTAATCTAAGAATCAAACATTAATAGCAATTATCCCTCCCTCGTTAGTGTTTAGTGGAAGTAGACTGTAGGAGGTTAAAAGATTCTGTAAGGCACTGAAAACTAAGTGTTTTAAAGCAATCAAAAGTAGCAGGAAAAAGTAAAGTTCCATGCACAGATTCAGGCCAACTCTGAGGGATATCTATATAAATATTTAGAGTTTGGTTTATGACATTTTGCAGTAATATATAAAAATGGAAAATTTCATTAAAATCTATATTGTTTTACTTCAATGTAAAAAGCTGACCACTTCTGTTAATAGAACATTAGGAACATTTATTATTAGCTGAAACATTGCATATTATGTACTACAGGCAGTAACAACTTTCAGTATGAAAATGGATTTCTGAAGACTTGAAAATTAACATCTGATAGTTTTATGCTGTTATAAAATGTTTAATGCTAATATACCATGTTACTTTCAGTGAAGTATGATATCAGGCATGTGCATATTTGCAACCTAAACTGCCAGTGCAATAAAAGTTTAAAAATATTCTTTTCTAAAGGAATCTTTCTTCCTGAAAATAAAATAATTATGTAATGAGAAGTCCCAAGCAACCTGTTAAAATACACTTCATACTACGCAAGCATAACAGGCAGCTATTCTTGTCACAGCATCCACAAAGATAAAATAGGGGTTTTGTTACTGCAAACCAGTTGACTGCCATCACACCAAGTCTCAGTCAAGAGCTAACAGTGCTCTATGTAGATTACCTTTGCTTAGATGCTTTTCTTTTTTAATCAAGCATGTGTCTTACACCAACCTTTAAACTGAAAGAAAGAACAATGGTTGGAACCACTTATAAAACATAAGCACTACAGGTACCAAGAGGAGCTGAAATCCTTCTTTAGATCAAGGGGTTAAAGGGCTAGTCAGGCATCGATGCGAAAGGCATCGGCCAAGGTAGTCCTTATGTTACTTCTGACACTTCTCCCACCCTCTCCTAAATAAGTTCTATTTTTGAAGCTGACAGACTGGACCTGAAAACAGCCCAAGAGGGCTCAAAAAGAAACTTCAAGTATAAAAGCAAGCAAAGTTCTCCAAGAAGCATCTTCTAATTAACCAAGGAATGCAGAAAGACAGGATTCTGGCTGCAGTAGGACAAGAAAGTATTCACATCAGGTAAACTGAATAATAATTAAAAAAAAAAAAAAACAAAACAAAAACCACAGCATAAAGCTCTTCTCTACTTTCCTGTAGGCTTGATCTTGAAGTTGATAAAGTGAGCTTTGTCTTAATTTGTTTGCCTATATCCTTACAAGCATTTGTAAAAATCAATCTATATATTATTAAATGCACACTATAATTTGCATTTTACCTGAATCTGATTTATATTGAAGGACTACTCCAAATTAGTCAACGTCTAGCATTCCTTAGCCAAGTGCACAGTGAATGTAAACCACGGACAAGAAGACACCTTATGAAAGTGCTGAAGTCCTCAACATATTGCTCTATTATCATTTAGCTAGTTGCATTAATTTGTGACCAACACCCCCACAGGTGGGGGCGGAAGAAGCATCTTCCAGCAATAAATAATATTAAGAAAACTCTTCAGCACACACTGAAGTACAGGGAGCACATGGGAACACAGATCCTAGACAAGACAAATGTCAGTTTCTGTCACTTGTACATGCTTCCTGTAACAACCTGAATAACTTTTAAAGCACTGTTTAGGAGTAACCTAATAAAAGCAGAAACATTTGAACTGTCTCAGTTAAGATTATTTATACTGCCAGAGGCTTAACAAATGCACACTTAGCCAATAAGCATTCACTAATGATTTCCAAATTTCTAACACTATTTACTTAACCTAAAAGATTACAAAAGTGCCAATGTACCTAGAGGAAAATGCCCCATGTTTCCAACTGAACTTACCAGTTTGTTTGGATAACGTAAAACCACTGGCTGTACCGGAACTCCAGGAATGAACGCTCCTAGAAGGCACATATCACAAAATTACTGTACAGTGCATTTTGGTACAGAAGTTTATTGCAGCAAACAAAAAAATTATACAATTAATGAGCTGATATGCACAGAAATGAGTTGATATTGGAAAAAATAAGATCTGAAAGTAGCCTTAAAAGTAATCTAAAAAGCAAGCACTGGAGAATGGCAATGCATTACTATTTTTTCAGCAGATAAATAATAAAGAATGCTTGCTTCTATTTTCTAATTTATCCTCTACCACTTTCACAATTTGTCATGTACACAAGTCAAAGCCCAGTACCAAATTCAGCTTGATAGATGATTAAAAAAAAAATGAGCATGTGCAAGATAGTTAAGTCGATATATTCCATGTGGTCAAGAGCATTTACTGGTGAAGAACCTAACCTTTCCTATTCAAAAGCAGCTTTCTATTTTTAGCTGAGCAACATCAATTTATAGGAAATTTATAATCTCTGAAATAACAAAAGAAATGTAACTTCTGTCGCTAGTTAGGAAAATCTAATAGAAAGTATTGAACTACAATTATTGTACCCTAGTATCACTTCATTTCATATGAAAATTACAGTTCTGATAAATAAGTAGCACACAATCTTTAAGTGTCATTTACTTGGTTTCTAGCACAAAGAGTGGGTAAGCATGATAGGTCTCTTGCTCAAGATTTCTCTAAACATCTTTTCCTCATGAAAACAATTAAAGACAGCTGCACTCAAAACTATATAATTCGTAGCAATTTACTAAGTTATGCCTAGTATTTTGATTAAAAAAGAAACAATGGAAGTACACTGTATTCTTAGCATTACATTTACTTTACAGAATAATTGGCCAGACCTAAAAGAAGCAATTGTTAATGTAGTACAAACATCTTTAAATTAAAGTTGTCTGAATGAGATCCTGCAGAGATTTGGTTCTTGGCCCAGTGGTACTTTCTATTCAGTTTCCAAAAACAACAGCCTAAGCAACTTTTGAAGGAATCTGAAGACGACAAAATCTGAATGGCAGATGACACCACCACCATTGAAACAAAACTTGACTAGCTTGCCATGTACGACTAGCTTGTACAAATACAAAACCAAAACACTTTGTAATAAGAGCAAGGAGTGTAGGCCACATGAGGAGAATGGGGAAGGGCATCATGATGGAATTTACTTGAATAGAGAGCTGAAGTAATTTGATGTGAGAAATTTTGGGGCAAAGGATTTCTGAGAGGCTGGATGGATACAGAAGCAGGTTCCAGTAGGAAAAGTGAGACAGTCAAGTGGCAGAAAGCAGCATGTACTAGACCAAAGGAAAGGAAGAGCAGAGAGGAAGAACGGAGATTGAGGCATAAAGTATATGGTGCCTGGAATGTCTATGGCACAGAGGGAAGGTGTGAAATATGGGCTTTAATGAAGGATTCAGACTGGTTTTCAAAGCATGCCCAGGATTCAGGTGGAAAGAAATAGAGAGGGAGAGTAAAAAGCAAAAAAAGAGGATGTTCTCCTAACCACCACACGTTCATCTAAAACAGGCAAGAGCTGAGTGAGGAGGAAGAAAAGCTTTTTGAGTATTTGTTCAGGAGGCAGCACTGAGATTCCTTCAGCCAAATGAATCAGTCCAAGGAATCACAACGTTGACTCATCACATGATATTCTAATAGTGATATGTAAATTGTAAGCAACACAAAATAAAGACACACAGTAAGACCAGAACACAACGAGCTAGGCAGAAACCTAAGAAAAGTCAAAAAACACATTCACAACTGCCTTGCTCACTGCAGTCTCCTTATTCACCATCTCCCTACCTACTTCATAAAGTCAAGTTTACATTAAACATTGGTGGTTCACTACAGTATTGGCATGTCTCCCTGTTGCAACTGCAGTTTACACCTGCAGTTTACACCTGCAACAACATTCAGAGTTATACCTTCTCCTAATATGATAAGCTAAAGGACTAACTGGAAAGAGCTGAGAATGTGAATGTTAAGTTTAAAAATATAAGAAATGACAGCCTCTGTAACAGTGGTACACTGGCAAGATTCTTATGCCCTCTTCACCAGAATGCAGCTCATCAGAAGAGTGAGAGGAATCAACCACATACAACACAGCAACAAATGCTGCAGCAGCCTGAAATAGATACACACTGATACCTTAAGCTTTATATCGTATTTTAATGCTGCATGACAGACCCAAAATAGGAAATGGAGGGGGCAAGAGAAAGAAAAAAAGACAACCACAAACAAAATCCCAGTAAGAAACATTACTCCTCCAGCTCATATGCATCTCAGAAGCCAAGAAAAAAAAAATAAAATCTGAATTATCTGTTTTGCTCAAGAGTAGAACTCAATACTTTCCTAGCATCAGAAAATTTCTATTCCGATTCTACCCTACTGCAAGATTTTTAACTCAACTTCTGCAACAGCAAGAAAACTACAATGCAAGTGGTATTTCATAAAATGAATACACAAGAACATTCTGTAGAGAACAGCGAAATGAGTATCATACCTACCAGGCTTGAATGTAATTAGACAGGATCGGTTTGTGCAAGTGCCCTCTGGGAATATCATTATCTTGAAGTGAAAGAAAAATTGACTTTTAAGAACTATTTCAGTGTGGATTTATTTATAAACACATCTTTTCAAAACTAACATTAACTCAGTACAGTAAAAAAGTTTCATAGCAAAACAGTTCAGAGTTAAAAAAATAATGCTCAACAAAGAAGTCAAAGTTCTCTCTTAATAGCGAAAACATTTTTCTTTATCTGTGATTTTTGCCTCTTTCTTGACCTCCAATAATAATTCTATTTAATTGGAACACTGGCAGTGACCAGAAACACTTGTGAGTCCAACAGAACTTTCACAAAAGGTTTTTGGTGCTGCTCAAAATAGCATATTCTGTTCTGCACCAAAACAAAATTCCTTCTCCCAAGCTACCTGCTTACAGGGTAAGAAAAGGAAGACTTATTTTCTTTTTGCTTTTACTACTTGGTATGTGCAGAGATGTCAGAATAACAAAAACTGAAAATACCGAAACAAAATTCTAACAAGTTGAACTGAATTCAGAGGGTAGACAGTAGAGAAGAGAAAAAAAAAAAAAGTTACACAAAAAGACATTTAAAGGAAATATGCATTACAAAGGGACAAAGTAATGAACTAGAATTAACATTACTAGTTTTATTGCCCACTCTGGTACTAGCTTGATAGATATTATGCAAATCACTTCAGCTCTGCAACACAGTTTCTTCATCTGTAAGTAAGATTATCTGCTTTGAAATCTACTGAAAGTCATGATGTGAAAGCTACATATCACCTTTTTGTCATATTGTTTATAACTTTTAATACTGTTTACAGTATGTCCAGTATGACAGTTGCTAGGACAGTCATCCTGTATCTTCATCTCAAAAATTCACAGGAAGAATGCTTCAAATCAAAAATAGCTCTGAGCCACTTATTTTGGACCACATGATGAAAGCATTGCTAACAGAGGTGTATTCCAGTCATTAGAACATTTGAATTGCTTGTGCTGTCTTGGCCAGTATCACATCTACAAAAATGACAGTATGCCAAAATCCTGAGAATGGTAAGAACATACAATACTGTCCCAGGTATTCTCCTGAGCACCTGACTATTTTCTTCTTAGAGAACTTACCATATGACAGCAGGTTTAGAATTACTTAATAGAACTGTTAGTCCATGTACTTGCCAGCCAGTCTCCCATTGAAACACACTGCAATAAGAAGCCAGTGTTTTGTATAGATAAGAATCTTCTATCTTCTAGAAAGGATGGGGTGGGGTGTGGAAATCCTATCCCTTACAAAACCATCTAAAGCCTCCCACAAGTTAAAAAGTAAACTGCATATCCAAAGCCTGGAAATACCAAATTCCATCTGTCACACAGTAGTAGTATACAGTACCTGTGGCCATTTACCATCAGACTGAGCACGCCTCTTTATTTCTTCAACGGTTTTCCTGCGAGAATCCTGGTCTGACCGAGACACAAACACTGGTCGGATGTATCTGATTAGCGCTGAAGAGGAAGGGAAACAAAATCAGCCTTTATTTCCCCTTTGTTCGAAAAATATTTCCTCCCCTCCCAGTAGTCCTCTGAACAAAAATTCTGGTACAAGTACATAACCACTTTACTATATTACACTGCAAACTGAAATACTCAGCTGAATTGCTGCAGTTTTATTGAGACATTTTCATAAATTCCTGTAAGGAAAACCATTTTCATAATTTTGGCAATTTCTACTTGTTCAAGTTTTAATAGACCAATACACATACATCACAGATAATTTAAAATCTGATTGCATACATTATGCGTATTTTTTGCAACAAATCAGATGTGCCTCACTATAGGCCATTTCCTCCTACCGCAAAAGTCAAAAAAATCTATAGACACGCTCAACCCAGCAAAGCATGTCTCTATGCCAGCACTCCCAAAACACATTCTTTGAATCAAACTCCCGCTGTCTTTAGAGCTTTTGTCTTCTATGACAGCTCAAATTCACTGAAGATACACCAAAGATACTCCATACACAGTTTAAGTTATCTTTTTGGAGGGAATCAGCATCGTCAAAAGAAAAAGCATGCTTATTTTCTAAGCTGTCACCTGCATGCCTGTTCCTCATACTAGATCTCTGACATACTCTTCTTGGCTTGGTGGGAAACCTCTTATACATAGCCAGACACAAAACAAGCATGAACAAGAATCAGAAATCAATCCACAATATGCTCTCCATGCAAGTCTGTCACAAGGACAGCAAGGCCCACTTAGAAAATAAATAGCATATACAACTCTTTCACAGTGTCAAAAAGCACTACAAGGGAAGCATCTTCAAATATACTACTTCATGCTTTTATTTAAGCAGGTTGTCTTCAAATACCTTTTTATCATTTTTGTATCTTGTAAGTGTATTCAAAGAGTCACTAAATCATTAACTATTCCATTTGCCTACCAAAAAAAAATATATAAAATACAGCTTTCATTTTTCCAGCCACCACAGAATGAGCTCAGTGACACTAGTTGCATAATCTTCTTTTGTCAAGGATAGACTTGTTGCATTAATGGATCAGCAGTGCTTGAAGTGTGAAGAAAAAAAAAGTGTAAGAAATTAGAGTCCTGTTCTCAGCAAAAGCTGCTGCTTCTGGTGTTACTTCACTGGCAGTTCAGCAGCAACTCATACAAAATCCTACTATAGCTCTGTGAAACCAATCTGTCATACTTTACAGTAAGTTCCAAACATTCAGACAGCCTCTGAAATATTGCTTTTATCCCACAAGCTGCTGAAGCTTAGGAGACAGTGTATCAGAGAAAAGTTATCATGTTCTTGCACTTTTCCCTACATGCCCTTTCTTATATGATATCCATAGAACAATGCTTGCTTGGGGAGCAAAGACCATCATGGGTCAGCTGGGGTTACTGCTGTGGGAAGGTAAAACAAACAAAAAACCCCCAAAACCACCATATACAAAAACTAGGAAAAAAACCAAACCGAAACAAACGAAAAACAGGACAAGGGATAAAATACGGGAAAGAAACCAAACTTGGTTTCACAGAACCACAGAATCAACCAGGTTGGAAAAGACCTTAAAGATGCTCAAGTCCAACCTTTACCCCAGGACTGCCATGTGCACCACTAGTCCATGTCACTGAGGACCTCACCTATACATTTTGTCCACTTCTAGGGACAGTGATTCCACCACTTCCCTGGGAAGCCTCTTCCAATGCCTGACCACCCTCCCTTTCAGTGAAGAACTTTTTTTCCTAATACCTGTAACTGTTTGGTTTGTTTCTTAGTGATGCTAGTCCTGAGTTTCCCCTACTACTGCAAATTACTATTCTGTAGCAAAACCAGCATTACCAAGTAAAAGAAAGCAAAAAAAGGTTCAAACATCCTCAGCCTTCACCCTGAAGTTTCTTTGACATTAGGCCTAAATGATGGAATTCAGGTTACTTCAGGCCAAGGACTCCACAAGATAATTCCAGAGCTCTGAAGCCTTTATCTGAGGATATGCTGCAAGCACAGCCTTCTTTATAACACACGAAATTAAGCAAGCAGATTTTACTTAGGGCAGTATGACCAAAACATGAGCCTATAGACAATTCACCAATTTGGAGTCTCTAACCACTAATGTAATCTGTATCTGAAAGCCAGGCAGGCAAGCTTTGTTAACCTGGGAGCTTTACTCTTACAACCTTCCCAAAAAGCAAGCTACTGCAATGTTACCAAGCCCCAAAAAAAACACACTGCAAGTTCTCTTACAAATGGACAACACCACAAACAGCAACACACCCACATGCAAAGAAAAACTATTATGGTATGCTTAAACAGAAGAGAGACAACTGAAAGCTTGGCTTCCTATGGATTTGTTCTGCCTGCTGAGTTGTACGATATAAAATAGGCTTCAAGGCAAGTTCATTTCTTCTCTCATGGTTCAGATACTATTTTCATGCAGCGTGTAGAACTTATATCTTTTAAACCATCAGCTTTCTTTCAAATATGTATGACACCATCACTATTTCAGCCCAGCACATCAAAATTTTATATAAGCACCCTGTCTATTAAGCTAAGCCTTACTTCCTTCAGGATCAGACTAAAAAGCTGACAGATATCTCAGCATTAAACAGCAATTTAAGATCCTATAAGACATCAACTACCAGACCCTTAGTGGTAAAGTCCAACAATTCAAGTAACATTGAAACTCACATCATTAGTAAGAAGCTGAAAAAGTACATACCAAGGAAAGGCTAGCTCTGTACTTGCTTTCCTTATACACTCTTTTCATAACCATGTTTTAAAACAGAGCATAAAGCTACACAGATCCTTACTCTCACCATGTATTTTCATGTTCAATAAGTAAGACAGTAATCTGAAAATTCAAAGGCTGTAACAAGTTGATCTGTGCAAGAAATAGTCAGAAGCAGGGCCAAGAGTTTGTAAAGAGAAACTGAGAAACACACCAAATAGGTGGACAAACTGAGGCAGCAGTCAGAAATCAAGTCAAAACATAGGGAACTCTAGAGACAGTACTGTAAAGTAGTACGTAAGGCAAGGAATAAGCTGGACTAGAGCAAAGTCAAATCAGGAGCAAAAAGCAGCATGCATGAAAACACTTCAGAATGCTGGCATACTGAGCTACTAAAGGAAACAAGCAAAACTGTGCAATATGCTTAATAAATAGAACATAATCTTAACCGTCTCTGCTTGTCAATGTAAGTGACCACCCTTAAACTATAAATTCTAGTGGACAGAAACCCTCTCAATTCACAAAATAGACCTTGCCAGTGTCATTATTCCAGCTTTTTCTCTAGCACTGTCAGTCCTACTTGATGTAGTCACTCTCATCCCGTTTCAGCTTATTACAAATGCTCCTGAAGACAGGTGACACGCTGTACTTCAGCTTCTTAGGCAAGTGCCCACAATTTAAACAGTACCACCAGTAATTCATCAAAACCTCTGCCTTGCAGAGCAGCCAGAATGCCACAGATACACTAACCAACAGAAAGATGCTCTAGCATGAAAGAGCGTGTTTTAAAAAAGCCTGCAAAAATTCAGTATTGCTTTAATTAATTGCAGGGTAGCAGCTCAAACTGATTTCAGAACAGTACCTCTCATGCAATCATTTCAAGCACCAGCTGATGCATAAGCAAAAAGTGTTCCTTTCTGATGAGCTGAACACATACAATTGCTGTCAATGGACTTCTCAGAATAACGGGCCTGGGAGGATAAGGGGGAGGAGGTATTTCACCTGTCTATTTCCAGGCAAATGTGGGTGGGGAAATCTCATTTCAAATCAAGACATGAAGTGCTATTTATATAAGAAAGTATTGCAACAAACCATTTAAATTATGCTTGACAGTTACAGTCATACAGAGTAAAGCTACACTGGCATCACCACCACCGGTCTGTAAGGTGTCAGAGAACACAAAGGAACAGAATGCTAACGTGGCACTGAATACAGTACTAAAATATATCCATACACACATTTTTGAGTAATAGGCAGTTACATTTTCACCACTGTAGAATCAGAGTGACAGCTGAACCTGAAGCTTTCTCCTGGCCTCTCCCCCAAACACAAAACCCCATCATCTACATTCCTCTGATACACTGAGATGGCAACATACAAAGCCAGCACGAACAGGGTGGATGGCTGGAGGATTAGTTTGCATACAGAACTGATGAGTAAAGAATTTGGCATATTTTAAGTTCCAAGCTGAAAACACACCCAGCTACCACAGCATAAATAATTCCGAGTTACTTATTTCTTGTCTTTTAGCCATGATTCTCTAGAAATGCCTATAAAGCACTTTCAGAAGGTGAGCTTGAACAAAAAAATGGTAAGTTTATGAGATGTGGGAAAAAAACACCCACAAAAGAATTGATAGTTTTTACAGCACAGTATGATTCTCCCCACTTCCTCTGTAGTGCTTCGGTATTCTGCCAAGTACAAATGACCTCTTTGCCATTTATACACTTAAGCTAATGTATCACCCCATTCATTTCACAGGTACCAAGGTTCCTCTCTTTTTTCAGGGGGTGAAGTTACAGATGTCAAGAAGAAGCTGATTTAAACTTCAAGCACATCACCTTAAATTTAGTTTTTAAAAATACAGACCACTGAAGATGTGGTCTGAATCACAAAAGCTGTCAACAAATTTGATTTCACGGGGATTTTGTCAGACAAATCCTTTTTCTTTCTTATTGAAGTATTTCTGCAGTAGCACCAACCACTTCAGCAATGAAAAGTAACTTTTATCCAGGTTGCTTTACCAGCAAAAAAAAAAAAAAAGCGAAGTGTAACTATCCAGAAATTATGCAAATAGTTTGTCCTGACTCGACGTAGGGTCCAGAGGACAAAACAGGAAAGTTTAAGGACCTGTGCTAATGAAACAACTCATCTAACTCGTTCAGCCAATGTAAAGCGCAATGGATTCCTGGATGGCATCTTCCTTCGGCTGCACACTTTACATTAAAGTGGTGCAGTGAACTTCACATCTCCAACATACCAAAACCCTAGAAAGTAATTGTGAAGAATACATACATGTTCTTCTTCAACACTGCGGTGATGTGCTCTGTCTGTTCTTGCATTCTCTACTTCATTTTCTTTACTATTGACCACTAACTGCAGAAGTCATAACTCCTCCATCAGATCAAAAGGGCATTTTTAATATGGTTTTTCTTTCTTTTTTCTTTTTTCTTTTTTTTTTTTTTTTTAATCCCCTACGATGAAGAAAGTTGTCTGAAAAAGTCACAAGACTTAAGTCTGCTTCCAAAATTGGCCTTTGTGGTACAGGAGAGCTGCCTTTAAGTCAGAAAGCATAAGAATACTCATACACATTTGTGGAATATTTCCATGAAAAATAGGCTTTCAATCAACTGGACTTAAAAGCAGATCAAAAGCTTAATATTCCATGACTGGCAAACTAAGGGTACAATAATAATAACACAGGCAGCTGCTCCAGAAACCTATTAAAATACTTTTGAAACCAATCTTGGTAACAAATTCACAATCATATTTTTTTGTGCCTGTTATAGCACCTGATCCCTCTGGCACACGATGTACAGTGTCCTGATAAACACTGCCATTACATCAAAAAGGCAACTTGTCTACATCATGTTTGGATATTCTGGATGAAGATCTACTCTCCACTTAGAGTCCTCATCCTTGGAAATTATCTTCGGATAACTTCCACTGATACATTTTTTATTCTGAATTCTGCTCAGAGTTAAATGAATGTATTTTGTCCAGAACTCCCCAGAAGATTCTTAATGGCCATTAATGAGACTCAATTAAGAAATCACAAAGTTCGAATTATCACTGGCTGGCTCCAAGGCTTCACTGGAGATGCTACTACAAGTTTGCAAGATTTACAAAACTGAAGAACACAAACAATTCTGACCACTCTGGAGGAAATTCTAGATGAATGTCTAGAGTGTTGACAATTCACCACACACCCCAAGAACATGACCACCTTTTCAGAGATAGCATAAAGAGAAATACCACTGTCCCAATCGCATGAAATACATTTTGTGTGTGTGTACATAGGGAAGTCTAAATAAGTACAAAATACTAGATCAAAGGAGGAGAGGATGGTCAGTATCAACTGCTTCACAGAAAACCTCTTTCAAGCAGTAAAAGAAAATACCTCAACTTCACTCCACAGAGAGTTTTCACTGAATTTTAAGCCAAATTAATCACTACAGTCATTACTCACCTTTATGTTAAGGCCTACTTATTTTAATAACACAAACTGCTGTAATCAATGCTGCTCGTAAAAAAAGCATTCCTCTAAAACAAAAAAAAAATCCTAATGTTTTTGAACTCCGAATCCCAGCTATAACATTTGCCATAACTTCACCTTTGTAGCATTTTTCTGAACACCTCATAAGGGACTACCTAATTTTTGTGGCTGCCTGACATAAAGTGAATGCAGCTATACAGGACAAAATATTCATTTACTTGGATGTACTCTACATTCTGGTAATATTCCATCAAATCACTGTGTGCAGTTTTTTGGGTTTTCTGTTTTTCTGTAACTGGTTTTACTCGCACATGGACAAAATTAAGTTAATTTTTTAAAATTTATTGTAAGTCTAGACTTCTAAGTTAAGTTTTAAAGGACTCAAATGAATTAGGTATATGAGAAATAGTTTGAACTACTCAATACGCACCAATTGTGCTACATTCAGCGTAACTACAACCTCCATGTCCCTGCAGATCCTCCTTAGATTTTCCTACTAGTCCCCACCAAATCTATTACACGCGATAGTTAACCAGCTATTATAGCATTATGTCAAATGCCATTCTGCTGTTTTGTCATATTTCAGTAACACAACATGGCCTGGAGCTACCTCATTTACTTTGGGTCCTCCAAACAGCTGCAAGCAAAGGAGAGCTCCACATGGACTACTTTATTTGCTAAGCTAGCAATTATTAAACAGCCAATTGAGTCGGGGGGAAAGAAGATAAATCTGCCCCTGCTTTTATGGCTGGACTGCTTCTCCAAGCCCAAGTTGGCCTGGGTACACGTATACTGTACAGAAGTGTCAACATACCATCTCATAACAGTATCCTCTTTAAGTAGGAAGGGTTAAATTTCTTTTTGTTTTCACACTATGCTTATTTGTATGCATTTATATTTATTCGTGCCTACATGCCTTCGCCCTTTTTGTTAAAAGGATCTATTCATTTTTACACAGATTTTTCACTGCCACGAAATTTCACTAAACTATTCTGGCCTGAATTTTACCTAATACAGAGAGACCTTTATACCAAGAGACTCCATACATGAAGCTTCCAGGCATAACCACTCACCGTCTGTGACCATGTCTCAGCTTCTGGTTTTGAACCTGTCCTTAAAACTATACTGTTTAAGGAAATTTTAGGAGGACGTCAACACCAACAGCCTGATTCCACTTAGTTGCAAGGTTCGTCAAAGCTTTTGTTTAGACTTTTAAACAGTACCTACCCAAAGCCGAAGTAAGAACTTTTGTCCTTTTTATACTACCCTTAAAATCTACATAATAAGATACAGGAAGATCCTTTCAACGCTGATGGTCCATCAATACAACATGGTGGATTTCTCAAAAATGCTTCCACACAGGCTTTGATTAGAAGCATACAAGCCTAAAAGCTTACACATTTTTTGGCACAACTGTACCAAAAATCACAGGCCTCTCTCAAGCCTTTGCGACAATCTACATTGACAACTCCAAAGATAGTATTCAAACACTACTGACCTGGGCATCTGCATTTCTTGTAACTAAATCTGAGTGCGCAATAATCCGCTCTTGCTCACCTCTCACACCATGCCTAAAGCAAGCTTATTGATGCACAAAGGATTAGCAGCATTCCCTCAAGAGAAGGCACCATTGAGAGCAGACAACATTCCTAAAACACATTTCTTGGATGGCACCCTGACTTGAACCAAGAAAGAAGTCTTGACACACTTCCTTTCTAGCCTCACCCTTTGCTTCCATAGCCCCATCCTAACTTGCTTTTCTATTTGTCAGGCCTTAGAACATTACACTTTCACCGCGAATGTAACCATGAGCTCTGTAGGATTGTTTTAACTTTGTACAATGATTCAACTTTGGAGAAACGGGAAAAAAAAAAAAATCCACATCCCTCCCAATTCTTTCCATTGACATTCAAAGTAAACCAGTGAAAAAGTCACCATATATTATGGCCTGAAAAACAAAGTAAATGTTGCTTTCCCATACATAACCAGCGAAACTCCTAAGTAATCATTTTAATTGTTCTTGAAAAATTAATTATCTACCAACTTACTTCCCCAAACAGGAATATCTTTACTTTCTGCTTTCATCACAATGGAGGCGAAGGTCATAGTTACTGGAATGGCATCAAAGTAGGAAGAATGGGGAGCCACAGTTAATATTGCTGCTTCTCCTGGCAACGCCCGTCTGCCTTTTACACTTATCCAGTGGAATCCACCAGCAAGCCACATCATTCTCATGATTGCTTTCAGCAAAATATCCACTATCCTGTAAAGAGTTGAAAAAAACAGTTACGCTGCCACAAGAATACCTTAACAAAAGAAGAACGTTACATAAAAACTTCATATGCATGAAATAAGTGCAGATAGGATATGCTGCTCAAACAGAGCAGGAACACTACACAGACTTCTGTTTCCTCTTTCTCAGCAGGTTTAAGACCACTTTTAAGGTAAGAAGCCATTTAATTTCAATTCATGCCCGAATATTAATGTGTTTTAATCACAGTAAGATTCGCTTTTATCACTAATTTTGATTCAGACTATGACTGCTGAGTTTCTTCTATACCATGTTTAATAATGCTTTCTAGTAACACTAAAAAAAGCTTTAATAAACTCAGTCCTGAAAAATGATGTTAGGATATTGCCAGAATGCCACAACCCTGATTCCTGGGTTCAAGTTTACCCAAACAAAACAGTGCAGAAATGTAGGGCAGAGATTCTCAAACAGAGGGATGCTTACAGAACATACCTTGGAGCTTTGGAAATATTTTACCTTCTTACCTTTTCCCCATCTCCTCCTCAAGTGTTTTTTTGTTTGTTTTGTGGTGGGTTGGTTTGTTTGTTTTTTGATGGAGTTTGTTTGCTTGTTTTTTTAAACTGATAGTCATGAAAAGAGAAGCATTTACTTCCAACCCACAGAGTGCCAAAACCAAACACTACAAATTGTTATACTCACAGGGACTGGAAGCTGGAGAGCAGGGTGACACAGAAACTGGATTAAATAGGGGAGGGACAATCTAAAAAGCTTCAAAATAACTCTATGGAAGGTTGATTGTAGTCTATTATTCCTTTTGTTATTATACTGATAGGATTCCAAATGAAATGCAAAGTGACACGTCTCTGTGGTTCTCAAAATCCTTCCCCTCCTGTGATGCAAAACAGAATCAGCTTCCCTGATGGTAATGCCAGCTCCTAATTTTAAAGTTCTCTACAGAAGAGAGGTGATACACACCTTTCTTACTCTTCAAATGTCAGTTTTCATGGATGGCTGAACACTATCTTACATTCTACCTTAATTAGCTTTCCAATAAGCAACAAAGCATGGGGCAAGCCCTCAGAATCAACAGAAGTTCTGTCAATTTGTCACAGGGCAGCAGTAAAAGGGGTGAAGCAGTTTAAAACAACAATTTAGAATATGAAATCTGGGCACATTCTGTAGTGTCACTCTTCATAACAGGAAGTTGACATTACAAGAATAATTGAAATTGAAGGATGTCACAATGATGCTTTGCACTACATCCTCAATAAAGAGGCCAGTGATCATCAGTTTTTCTCCCTGTAATTCTTGTATCTCCTGGTATATCAAACAATTGAGGTATTTTTAGTTTCCCATCCAAGGAGTGTTTAAATAATAATTCTTATATTTTAATTCCGAAGAGAAAAGCAGGTCTGTAGGACAGATGTCAGGTATTTCCAATGTTCTCTTTTTCAAACCACTGAACTAAATAATGATTCTCTCAGTATTTCACCGTATCAGTGACTCACTTTCGCCACCAGGAGAGGGGCTTTTCAAGCACTTGCTCATCAGGTCCCATTGAAGCAATGAATGCAAAAGGCCAGGCCAGCAACATCATAAAAGCAGCAAAAAAGAGTCGGATAGGAAACAGAGTCAGGGTCATGAAGGCAATCTGCAAAATAAAAATTAATTAAAAAAGGAAAAAAAAAAAAAAAAGCATTATTGTAATACAATCTTGGACTGAATCTCAACAGCGATTCCTGGAAACTGATCTTAAAAGTCTTAACTTAGAAATGTTAAAACCAGCAGAATATGCTTCAATTCCAAACAAATAATTGTAGTGTATGTGTAACAATTTTATATTCACCAATCTTAATTATAGCTGAAACACAGCACACTCTTTAAAACTAATGAAGTCATAGCTTTCCACGCTTCTTCAGACCCTATGTTTGTCAGTGAATATATCTGCATGCTCTTCCCTTTCTGCAGGCTCACACTAAGTAAATATTTAGCATGGGTGTGTTATAAATCTTACTGCACTATACAGAAGTTGGTCCACCACAGCAGCTCCCAGTCAGTGACGTGCATTACTTCAGAAGAGCGCATTGACACAGCAATATAGGAACCAACCTGGAAAACTCTTCCAGGACTGGGTAGGCACCTGCTTCTCTGCAGTAGGTTCTTGGAACCAGAAGCTGTGGGGAGCATGGTGCAGAGACCTCTGAACAAACATCCAGACACATATATGAGTTTCAGCTACAGGTCTGTTTTAACAGGCACAACCCCCTGGAAAGCAGAGGTCTTCAAGAAGTTATCCTCCCCAGGAAGCCATAGTGAACATTTTTGCTTCTGCACCTTCTCCCAGCGCTCTAGTTCTCAGAGCCCTTTCCCAGCCAGTCGGCCCTCTGCCTTCAGCTCTAGTGAAAAACGTGTCATATTGGAACTTCTCCCACAGTGTCTTGAAGAACTGTTCCAGAAGCAGGGCCTTTGGTGATCTGTTTGGAGTTGTTCCCAACTGTCCTCCAGAAAACACAACTTAGCTACTATGTGTGCAATGATCCACTTAGCCCAGGAAACAGCTCCAGGAGCCAAGAGTCCCCTGTTTCTCACTCAAGGGACAGGAAGAAAGAAAAGATCTCTTAAAGTGGAGGAGGGTATAGCTCTGGATGACTGGCTAAGGGAGAGATGGAACCGAAAACTGAAGCTGACTGAGGTAGCACCAATGTACAACAGAGCCTAGCAGAAGATGAAGACGACACTATGAAAAATAAGTGCCATATAAAGAATAAACTCAAAAGGAAATACACTGCATATTCACAGTCGTACCAGATGAGGCAGAAAAGCTCTTCTGAGCACCACAATGGCTGGGCAAAGATGAGTAATGAGGCATAAGGTGCTGTCTCATGTTGTGCTTGATCTGATGCATCTCCAGGCTGCTGTGGAACGCATTATTCATATTCTTCTTTCCCTAATGCAGATCTAGTCATCATGCCGCTCAGTTTCCCATTGATCAGTTCCTGCTTCCTCTCACTTCTCAAAACAGCTCAATAACCAATTCAACCTGTAGCTGCACAACTCTGTAGATCTAGGGTAGAAGCAGGGAACACACAGCAGGAGAAAAGCCTAAGCTATCAGCCCACTGCAATGTTAGATTTTACAATGATGATTCCAACTGGTACCATCATCTTATAACAACCATGGCCTTACTCCCTGTAAGATGTCCCCTGATGGACTGCTCAATTTTGCAGAATTGAAAGAAGGAATTTCTTTCTTAGATCGGCTAATTTCCCAGATTAACCAGTACAACTTCCTGAAGTGCAGTGGTCAGATGAGCACTGAAGTCATACCAACTCCTGCAACCTGCATCCATAGACAAGACCACCATGACTTGCAGGAAACAGGGAAGCATTCCTCTGCAAACTGGAGAAGAGAGCAGCTGCCTTCTAAGTTTGTAAAATGAGAAAGACCAGCTGTCAAGAAAAAAGGGAAACAAAATGCAGGTGAAGACACAGTCCTCTGCAATTCATACCCTCTCCCTTCCACTTCTCCAAGTCTCCTCCTATACGAGGGCAGAGCTGAATGGCAAGTGACTGGCGATGAGCCATTCAGTCCTGTGCATCTTTGTAACAATTCCTTACATCAAGATCACCTTAGAGCCGCATCACAGAACTGGAAGAGTAGTTGCATGCATAAGGTCAGAAAAGATGGCATAAATGCGCAGAAAAGGTCTCTTGGTCTTCTGTGTCCAGAGACAGCAGTTGTGGCAATGGACAGCAAGAAGTAGCTCCAGCTACACAGGTGTTAACACTAGTTAACACAGGTGTTAACTGTGACACTAGCCTCTTTTTTAGCAGGCGGTCATGAAGTACCTATCCACAAAAGAAATTTAGGAGACAAGTATGTTTGGCCCCTTTAGAAGGCTAGGCATCAACAAAGACACTAACATTTGAAATGTAGTTCAGTCTACATCTACATTCAGACACCTACCAGGGTAAGAAAGCTGTAACACCTACATCCAGTGTCAGACAGAAAAAGGAAGAAGATCCTGTCCCTACTGACCACTGTACAAGATTAGAATGCAGGAGATACACACTCCTGGTCTGATCTTGTCCAGGCATTTCTGTGATTATATCTCCACATATTTAGAACATTCACCCAAACATGTTTTCTGTTAAAATTAGAAATTCTATCTGGTAATAACTCATATCTAAACACCCATGTTTTGAATACATTAAAACAAACCCTAAAGGTCCATCTGGAGCTGTACCTTATGAAGTTCAGCTCATGACCAATTTTCTCAAGAGGGGGTTGACTACAGCTCATTTAGCATTTGCTGGTCTACAGGATCCTACTTAGTTTTCAGAAGTGGCAGCGTATGCTGTGAAAGACTCAAGGAAGACAGCAGGAAGGGAGAGGATGGTCTTACAGCTTGTAACAGAAGGCTGCCCTGGGAAATTGTACTCCAGTCTTCTGTCAGAAAGGCTTCAATCTGATGTAAGGCAAGTCACTTAAACTAAATAGGTATCGTATGTTCTCCTCATTTAGAGACTCTGCATTCAGATTGGAGTTTGAACTTACAACTGAAGTATAAAATATGAACGTAAATGCTTTTTAAGTTCTCCAGCATAACAGGTCATACATATCTAAGCACTGAGCAAGAGAATCACAGAGCACCCTTGTCTCTTCTTTATGTCTCTATTGCCTGGCTTGAAAGTCAGTATCACACCTCTTACACACAGAGAAACTGAAAGAATGCATCTTTGAAATTAGTAATACAGTGAGAAACGTTATTAAAATCAGCTTATTCACATCAAACTTTCCATTATTTACTACAAATTAATGGTCACACATTGAACAAAGAAAACAGAATAATGAATTGCACATGTAGCATGGTAAAGGTTTTGATTTTTCTTTTAAATATGTCAGATAGAGACTACCTCTTGCCCTACTTCCTCACTATTATCATTCTTACAGCCTCAATTCACCAAAGATGGTACTGAAGGAGCTAGGAATTTGTCCCTCAACAATTCTCTTATTACCCACTTTCCCACTTTGCAAGTTTCCCAATTGGCATAATCATGGAGATAATACCAGAGTAGAAAGTCTCATGTGCAACTAAGCCAATCTAACAGATCATTGCTGCTGAAGAGCATGGTCCTATTCACTGTTACCCCAATCCTCCCCTTGAGTCAGCTCAAGCACTATCCGAGCTTGCAAGGAGCCAATACAGCTCATTAGAGTGAAGAAAAGCAATCCCAGCAAAAGAAAACAATCAGAATGCAGAAAATCACAATAATATGCTGGTTTAATGAGACAAATCAGCTCACCAAGGCACCAAAGGAACACCAGCATTGGTGTAATAAAAGGGACATAAACACTAGAAGAAAGGAAAATGGCATTGTATTGTATTTTTAAGTGGCAGGGAACAAACGTACAAACACTTTGTGATAACTCCAGTAATGCTTCTGCCTGTTCTGCAGAGATAACTAGAATCAAGAGCTTTGACTTACATGCTAAGTGCCCAGAAGATGATGAGGATGAACCAAATTCATGGCTAATGAAATCATGTCTGTCTCTTTCAGAAAGGGTATTTTTATTATAGTACTGAAATAAAACAGGTAGCTGCAAGAATGATCCCTACTGTCACCCTCTGATCAGAGTAAAATAGCCATTATATCTACAGGAAGCATGAGACTCAGGTCTCAAAGAGCCTTATTGCTTTTACACTCCTGTTATCTCCCCGCTTTTATAAAGTCAATAAAAGATGATGTGAACAATTCCTTGGCACTCAAATGGATTTTTGTTGTTATTCTTCTTTGCAGTTGTTTTGTCCTCTACATATTTTTTTTCCCCCACTCCCAGAGTCTTGGGCTAAAATGCACTAAGATGCATTTACTGTGAATTGTATTAATGAGTAAAAAACCTAACCTATTGCAGAGTGCAGGATGAGGGAAAGATGAGGAGGTAGTGAAGATAATGGGACTATCTGACAGACAAAACAGCCTTGTCTCCCACTCCCCTGTGCTTACCAACCTCTTCACATACCTCCCGCCCCCACGTTTCTAACCTTCCGCAATGAGCTTTGCAATCCCAGAACTCACCCCTGTTAGATTCACAGGGGAGACAGAAAAACCTGTGACACAGTATGTGCCTACAGCTGAACAGGAAGTGAGTTCAGCTGTAATACTTCATACCAAACCCTCAGTAAAAGGCCAAGACTGCATGGAAGAGAACGCACACTGCTGTGATTCACTGTAAAGCAGCCTCCCCATTCAACAAGTCTCCCTTTCTGGAAGAGCAGGATTTCTCAGAAGTGGAAGAGTTCCACAGCTCTTCTTTAACAGCCTCTATGTCAAGCACAACTTTTAATCAGTGAAGAGGTCAGGAGAGCATGATTAAGGAACAGAAGAAAATCTATCACAGTTCTGTACGTCAGCTTGTGTGCTTTTTCCTCAAAGGAAACTGCAAAAATATGACTGCAAGAAAGGCTGGGTTGAAGAACTCCCTGCCACTGCACATCAATAAGCACATCTAAAAAACAAGCCACACTTTTTTGCGGGGCTATTCCTTTAGTCCCTATGCTGTAAAAAAACCACAGAGCTTTAAACACATCTTACAGTTTTTTATTGAAAATAACATTCTTGAAATACAGTGGCAAAGCTCATGTCTCATACAGACATGCAGGGCAGCCCACACAGAAGGCAGAAGTCACTTTGCTGGTGAAGCAGCTA
>JANHGB010046730.1:0-11050 GCA_026283785.1 Coracopsis vasa
GAAGTAGATGTTGTTTGAGAGTAAATCAGTCTTTGAGAATTAGAAGCATACTGTCTGCCTTATGATTAAAGAAATTTGGCTCTTGGCACCTGCGTCACACGGAGAGGGGAGACTGTGCGGGGAGGAGGTTTCTTGCTGCATACTCGCAGGCAGTGCTGGAGGGGGTCATTCACACCCTCTCCCTACCAAGCCCATGCTTCAGCTCTCCTCCTTAGCCCACTTCCACCTTCCTCCCGCCCGTGGCTCCCCTCTGCTGCGGGCCCCATTCCCCGCAGGGCCGTGCCGGCAGCCGCGGGGGAAGCAGCATTCCCAACTCCAGGCGGGGTGGAAACAACCCTGCGCAGCCGTTCCTTCCCGCACACGGCTGCCGTTTGCCCGCGGATGCTGCCGGCGGGCACGAAGACCCCCCAGGTCCTCAACCCCAGCTTTCTGCTTTAATTCAGCAAAGTTTGAATGTGATTTTTGCCTCCTCTCCTGCCCGCTCAGGAGCACCCTGCGGGCAGCTACGGTGCCTTTCGCTAGGAGAGCTGAGCCCTGGAAGGGGTCATCTGACAGCTTTGGGCTGAAAGATGCTCCCTGAGCCTGCGCTGAGCTGCGACTTTTAAAGCCGAGCGGAGCGCTCCTTTGGCGAGGTGACCGCTGAGCGGAGGGGTGGCCGAGCATCTGGGGAAAGGAGCGGCGAGGGTGTTTCCGAGGCACAAGTTAATTAGGAGCGCTTCCTTAGCAGTTACCTGTTACGGCTTCTGGCAGAATCCATCTGTCCCGAGAGGAGGAGGAGGCTGATCCCAATGAGGGGACGCTTTCTGGGGAGGAAAGGGTTTCGCCAAGGCGTTACGGAGCCTGGGGTAAAGAAGCATCCCCGTATCCTGCCCTCCGGCTGGAAATGGGGAAAGCCTCTCGCTGTAAGCTCCTGTTCCTGTTCCAGCTGAGACTAGATATTCCATCCTGCAGTGGCATTGGGGTCTTAAGGAAGGGCCAGATTTGGGGGTTGTTTTCTGCCGGCTGCATCCCTGTGCCTGCTCCTGCATCGCAGCCCTGTAGGACATGTGTCTGCAGGCAGGGAAACTGCAGCATGGGGAACAGGCAGGAAGGCAGAGGGGCCAGAGGCGGGTTTTCCTGCACCTTTGGTGGAGCATGAGCCGTGCTTACAGCAAGGGGGTGTTAACCCCCAGGACAGGATGCCGGACAGGCAGAGATACAGGTGCTGCAGAGTAGCAAGAGGTGGTGACTCCCTGAGGGCTGGGACTTTTACTGCTGCCACAGGGCAGAGCTGCACCCCAGGGTGGTATGGATTCATATGTAGGTCCACACTGCCCGGACTGGAAGATACAATGCTGGTTGCTAGGGCTCATCATGATCATGTTGGGGAGGAGGGGGATTGAAAATCCTCATGAACTAAGGCTGAAGAGAAGGTCTGATTTGGGCTGAGGTTGGGGTTTCCTTTGAGACAGGTGAGGTGAGGTGGTTTTGGCAAGGAGAAGTGGTTCTGTGGGCAGGGACTGGGTGAGCTCCCCATGACCACAGGGCTGCTCATGGGGCACAGGGGACCTCAAGTCACCCTCCTGGATAGCTCCCTGCCTTGCCTGGCACCCCAAACCAGCACAGAGGGACTCAGCAGGTGGCTTTGAGCATCAGTAAGAAGAGGCCAGAAGGCTGTGGGGATGGTTTGTCACTGCAGGGCAGCAGCCGTGGGGACACGCGCTTATCTCTCTCTGTTCCCCTGACAGTGATGCTCCATGGTCCCCAGTCCACCCTAAAGCAGCTCAAGGACTATGTTAGGAGGGATACATAAATCCTAGGGGAGCCCTTCACTGACACAGCTGTAGCTCTGGCTGCCAACAGCTTCATCCGCAGCTTAGGGCTGGGAGTGATACAAAAGGCACCCACCTGCTGGGCTGGGCTGGGGCTGCAGCTCCTGTCCCCAGTGCAGAGCGTCTATAGGGCTCCCAGCCCTCTCCCTGTTCCTCTTCATCTTGCCAGAGTGCATAACAAATGCGATAAACACCGAGAAAAATGCTAATTAGCGAGTACAAGCATGCAGAGTGTAAAGTAGATGTTTAACCATATTATCTGAACAAACATAAAGGAGCCATAAATTAGGCAGGGGAAGAAGTCGATCCATTGATGGAACTGCCCAGGCAGAAGAGATAAAGGCAGCATGCAGTGGTTGAGGGACAGGGACACGATGGGGCCGTCACTTGTAATACTCTCTCTTTTAATTGCACTTGTAAGGAGAAATAAAGTCAATGTTGTTAGATGTTGTTTCTACCCATAGAGTGGTCCCAGTCAGCGGAGCAGCACCCTACAGCCAGGCTGGGGTAAAATCCCAGTGAGGGCAAAACCTGGCACCTCGTGGGTCATCCCAGTTCTTAGGAACTGTTTGCTGTAGGAGCAGTAGGAAACTGTTTGCTTAGGAACTGTAGGAAATGTGACCAGTTTGCTGGCTGGAGTTACTGGGAGGTGGCTGCTAAATTTGATGACATTTCAGCACTTGAAGCTTAAGGTCTCTGTGGGATATGTTAGTGTGATTATTCCCCAGTCTCCCCTAACCCACAACACTGCTCTTGCCCAGTGTCACCGTTGTTGTGCTAGAAATAAAACAAGGAAATAAGGGATAGGAATAGGAGATTAAAAAGTAAAATAGAAAATATGGGACAGGTTTGGCAGATGCCTTTCGTCCATCCCTTGATCTGGAAGGATTTTTCCTCCCAGCACTCTCTCACATGCCTCGCAAGACAGGTCAAGCATTCCTTATCGATGTGCTGAAATGAATCCTGGGGTGCCCAGCAGTATTTCAGCTGACCTTTAGCTAGCGCTTGTCCCCATCGGCTGCCTCTGCTCCCACAGTCCTCAAAGGAAGCTGCTTCAATGAGGTTTCATGGGGATGGAAAGGGCCTCTCTCCCCCCCAACCCTCCTTGTTATCCCCTGTCTGAAGGAGAGGGTTGGAGGGCAGGTGAGCGAGCCCCTTTCCCACTGGGGCAGCAGCATCACTGCACTTATTAATTGATGATGGTATTTCCTGAAATAGCCCCAGAGTTTGGAGTAGTTGGACTGATCCAGCCCAGGGAGAGGCAGCTGGAGCTGGCAGCTGGCTCAGTGCTGCCTGTTGAGACATCACTGTCCCCACCCTCCTCTTGGCCTCTGGACCTGCTTTGGTAGGGAGGCTTTCCGATCAAATTGATATTCAAAGGAGCATTCTTCCTGGCTAAAATCTCAGCACCAAAACTCCCAGCCACAGGCTGCTGAGGGGTGCTGGCCACCCCTCTCCTCCTGTGCCCTTCCAGTGCCCCCAGCTTGTCATTCTCATCTCGCAGCTTGATTTTATTTTCACTTTATAATTACCCGTCGCAGTCTCTCCCAGCAGCTCCTTGATGAACCCCAGGTAATTGGCTCTTTTTTTTCCCCCTTTATTTTCCTTGATGCTTTGCAATGTCAAAGCCTTGTATTTCCATAAGCCAGCACGTTTCTCCCTGGTAAAGCATCTGCAGGGCAGCAGCACTGGAAAGGTGCAGGCAGTGAAGCTGGCAGCTGCTTTCCCTGTGTCTCCCAGCTTCAACAAGCCGCCTTCACTAAAACACAATGCTTTTAATAAGCTGGCATGGTGAGCTCATCCTGGCAGCACGTCAGCATCCAAGTTGGCAGAGGCTGGGAAAACATGGGGTGGGTGAGGTGTCAGGGCTGCAGGATGTCACATCTCCCCTCTCCTCCTGCCCATGCTGGGCACCCGCATGGATATGGGTATTGATACCCCATGGCTGGTTGCTGACAGATTTGCCAGTGGGGTGGAAATACCAGGGACACTACTCCCCCACACTCCCTGGGGTGGCTGGGGATAGAAAAGAGCCCAGATCCCCCTAAAAATCTCAGCAAAAGGACAGCAGAAGTGGCATGGGCTCTCTGAGGTCTTGGTCTGGGAAGCAGAGATCTTAATCCAAACATTTTTCATCTAAGCTATCGGATTTCGGGGGCAGCTTGACCCAGGAGAAGCTGGGACTCATCCCAGCTACCACCTCCCTGCCCTGCTCTTGGCTCTTTTGCAAAATAAGGGCTTTTGGCAGGTATTTCTGCTCCCCAAGTCTTTTCCCAGGATGAGCAGAGCCCTAGCGCTTGTCCACCACGGGAAGCCACCATGGGAAGATGAGATTTGAAGCCTCCTGCTAGCATGTGATCATGTGGCTCATTGGTAAAAGAATTATTCAGGGGTGTTTAATTGGCATGTGGTTGGGTGTGAGATGTTGCTAACACACCTCGCTTCCCTTAGTCCAGCCAGAACTCCTTTTCCTGTTGGAGGTGATCTCAAAATCTCCCATGCTTTGGGAAAATGAAGTGTATGTAGCTACTACAAGTGTAGAAATGTCCTTTGGTAATGGCTGTCCTCCAGGAGAGGGGTCTGGCAGAGGCGAGGGGTTGTGTCTGTCCTTCCCCTCTGCTCACAAGGGGCATCATGGAAGGGAGAAATGTCACTTTTCTGTCCTTCATCCGCGGGGCAGCTCCCTCCTCATCCTCTCACTCATTTGGGGAGAAGATCTTGCTTGAGTTCTTGGGGGGCTGGAGGCTGTGGATGGGGCTGGAGGCTGTGGACGGGGCTGGAGGCTGTGGATGGGGCTGGAGGCTGTGGACGGGGCTGGAGAGGTGCCTGGGGAGCAGAGACGCTCCAGTGGGTGCTGGCTCTAGCTCTGATGTGCAAATATCCTCCCCGGAGGAAGGAAAACTGCCTTAACTCTGCCCTCCCAGCACCGCTTTCTGCTTCAGACCCTTCCATCGCGGGATGCGAGGCAATGTCCCCAGGGAAAGCTGCTCCGCCTGCATTAGCTGGAGCACACGCCTGGCTGCCGTAATTACTCTTCCCTGGCCCGGCTGCCTGGGATCTGAAAATTGATTGCCAAGTCGATACTGATGTGTTCGGACCCTGCCGCGCTGCCCGCGGCGGGAGGCAGCACGCGGGGATGGCTGCCTGCCCCCCCAGCGGCCGGCACGGGCAAAGGCTGGGCTTTGACTTTGCGAGCTCATCGCTAGCAGGGGAGGTGACCCCTGAGCCCTGCCTGCACTCAGCCCTGCCTGCACCGTGCTGGAGCAGGGTGGTGGGTGCAGGATGGGTGAGCAAGCAGGAAGAGCAGAGCATGCCCTGGGTCACGCTGCCCTTCATGGTCCTCGCCCTTGGGGATCAAGTCCCACTACTGAGGTCCTAGAGCATCATCTCAGATGATCACTGAGGTCCCTTCCAACCCAAACCATTCTGTAATTCTGTAATCTCCAATAGGGAAGTGTTTCCTGGTGGAGCTCTCAAGCCGTTTCCCTGATGGCTTCCTTCATTTCGGCTGAAATCATGTTAGTCAGCAGAAATCGCTGAAAACGTGCATTACTAAGGTGCATTTTTTTATTTTCCTTGTTTTTTGGTGGATGAGTCCTCTAATCCACTTGCGGTTTTGCAGCCTCACCTTGCCAAGCACCACAGCTGGGAATAGGCCTGTCGATGGAGCATATCCGTGTCCCTCTTAAATAACAGGGGGAGCAAGCAGGGAGCTCCGTCAGAGGCGATTTCAGCTGCTGGCAGCAGAGCTCAGCATCCCTGAGGCAACAGCATGGATGGTAATTAAAACACAGATTGATTTGGTTCGATCTGGTCCTTGTTGCTTGGGGGAGCGAGGGGCTCCCCGAGGGGACAGACTGGTGCTAACAGGACCTGATGTGTGTCACGAGGGATCAGTGCCCTGCCTGGCCCTGCCTGGCCCTGCCTGTCTCTGCTCATGGCCTCAGCACATGGTTTGATCCCTCCTCACATGACACATGTGTGTGTTTTGAGAAGGGATGCTTGTACTTGCATGGAGACTTAAAACAAAACTCCCCTGCAAAGCATCAGCATTAAACTTGTCTTTAATTACACAGTTAATTTATTATGTAGCACTAGTAACAAAGTAAACCCTGCAAACGGCTCTGAGATAGCACACCAAGAATTGCCTCATTTAGTAAATAATTTTAACTTAAGTAATTATTTCCTGCAAGAGGGATGATGCAGGAGGTCCCTGGGGGGCTCTTCACTCCTGGCCACAGGAGGGATAAATCTTCCATGTAATTCCTCATTAACTACGCGATGCTACCGTTGCCGTCTCTGGCTGATGTGCACACATCACCCCTTGCACCCCAGGGTCCCAGCAGGTGCTTTCAGTGGTGCCACTGGCCCCAGCCTGGCAGCATCCCTGGGCAGAGGTTGGTTGGTTTTCCTTTGGGTTGTTTTTTTCCCTACCCAGTTTTAACCCATCCACTTGTCATTTTGCTAAGGCAGCTGCTTTTGCTAGCCTTGCACAATGAAGACTAATTGCAGTAGGACACTGATTAACATGCAGGGCACTTCCCTGCTGGGTGGGTGGCAGTGGGCAACTGACGAGCCGGAGGCGGGTGATGCTACCAGCATCCCTGGTACCCAGCACTTGTGGCACTGCTGACTGCATCTCAAGGTCCTCCAGCTGCCCTGTTTTTGATAGGAAACATGGTTTATACAGAGCTGTTGGATTTCTGGTTTCCCTTCTCGTCTTCCGCTTCATCTCGTCCTGCTCCCCCCTCCTCCCATGGCTGTGTCTCTGTCCTCGTCCCCCCCACCCCTCTCTGGCTTCACCCCCAAGCTCATATCAGCTCTGGACGTTTGTTTCTCCCTGGGGCTTCATTTAAAGGCTCTATTGATGCTGTTAGGCGCGAATATGAAGAGAGTCTCTCTCCGGCTGCCCGCCGCAGATGGGGACCTCGGATCAAACCATGTCCTGTTCTTCACTGGGGAATAACAATGAACTCTGGCGCCACAGAGAGACAGAGAAAGAGCAGCTCTGTGCTCTGGGAGACAGCCCTGTCCCCAGGGCCAAAATAACTCCACTTGTTTTATTTATCAACTCCGGGGGGACAGGGAGTGAGTGGCATACAGATGTTGCCACAGCTGGCTCTGCCAGCCCGATGTGCCTGGGACCGGCCCCACAGCAGGGTCCTGTGTGGAGGGAGGATGCTCTGCAGTGTCTGGGTCTCAGCATCCCATCCAGAGCTGGAAAAACAGCTGAGGGTGTTTTAAAATAAAGAACAAGATTTGGGCTATGGGCATCTCTACAGCCAAGCCCCAAGCAGCCTTCAGCTGCCAGTATCTGACCTGCCATGAATTTCTACCCTTGCCCGAGGCTGATACCCCACTGATGCTCACATGGAGCCTGAGACAGCTCAGCATTTACCCACTCATTCTGATGCTTGCAAGGGGAAGAGAAAACAATGGAGAAAAGTCCTTCCTCATCGTTTATGCACGCACACGAAATGAAATGAAATGAAATTAAATGAAATGAAGGGCAATAACAGCTGAGCTGATTTTTCTCCATCCCCTGCTCCCTTCTCGCCGCTGCCCTCCCACCCTTGCATGCAGGCTCCCTCCCTCCCACTCCCTCTCTTCCTCTGCTCCCACAAGTGAATTGGATTAGTCACCTTCTTAATTAACTGTGCCGGTGTGAGCTCTATTAGGTATTAAATGTTTGTCACAATCCAATTAAAAAACCCCATCCCAGCAGGGCAGGGCTTTGGAGGCACTGGGGGTTTGCAGCCCTCAGACCAGCGGCTCACAGTCATGAAGCCAGGTGGGACTGGGGAGCCCTTGTGGCGTGTAACCTCCCTCAATTCCTGGATTCCAAAACAATGGCTTGTTTTGCCTTTGGGAAAGGACATCCTTGCCCTCTCAGCAAGGGGTGGACACAAAGTTGGTGACCTGAGGAGAGGCAAAAACATTCTCAGAGCCAACGTGGGTTGAAAATCAGGATGGAGCTGTGGTACATGGGCTTTGACTAGCAGTGGAGTGTCTGGCAGCATTAGTTAGGCTGAGCCAGGGTAAACCCAGCTTTTTGGTGGGGGGGCTGTGTTGCTAATGTGCAGGATGGATGCTGAGGGAGGTGGTATCAGCATCTTTAAGCAGCAAAGGCAGTTTTCGTTTTGAATGAACACCCACACCGGGGCTGAATGAAGTTTAGCTTCTGCTTTAAAACCCATCCTGAGGATAGGTATGGCACATCTTCCTGCAGCCCCCCTGCAGTCCACCTGATCCAGCCCCCTCCCTGGGGCATGTGCCCCATAGGAGATGTCCAAGGCTCTCTGTACTTCACCACTGCTCAGCTCTTTTTTCCCTCAGTCTTCTAGACCATTTCTGATCTGTAACAAACTTTCATCTCTCACCTTACTTCTCTTAATAGCCTCTGCAGAAGGACTTTATTAAAGCCTGGTGGAAACTCCAAATTCATTACAGCTCCTTATGCTCCACCACACAGAGCTTTTCTGGCTCCCCTGGGTCAGGGCTCTAGGAGGTTATAGCGGCCTTATGGAGCCCTTGGGTTGCTTTCTTCCCAGCCCAACTTATTATTTGTAATTTTAATGTATTTTTTAATCATTTCTCATTAATTATTTGTTATTATAATTGAATTTGTTTTCTCCCCACACCAAATGATGAAGCTTACTGGGCTGTGATGCTTCCCAGCATTGCCCTGTGCATGCTCTGCTGTAAAGGAGGTGAACCACTGACCAAGCGGGTGAGCGAAACATCATTTTGCACAGTAGATTATATGTCATTCAGCATTTTTAGTCTAGAAAAAGCCTCTTGAGTGAACCTTACAGGTACCCGGGGAGTCTTGGTAGGAACCCACAGCCACACATCTCACCCACGAGGTCCTGCGGCAGCCGATGTGGTCCAGGAGGGGTGACCTCAATGGGAAGCATCTTATTTGTGGCAGAGGCAGAAAGCTCAATGCCTTCAAATTTCTCCTTATTGATTGTGACTTTACAGCTTCATCACTCGCTATAGCGACACATGAGTTTCCCCATCCCAGATGCATTAACAGCCTGCGGGACTTCAGTCATTGCATGCTGACACTTCACCTGCCATCCCCATCCGTGGGGCTCAGTGGAGAAGCTCTGGCAGTGCCTGAGCATCCCTGCTTTCCAGCATGAAATGGGAATACTTGAGCAGGCCCAGGGAGGAGAAACAGGATGCGATGGGTTGCCAGCATGGACATGGGTGCAGGTACCGATGCACTGAGGTGTTTGCCTGGGGAAGCAGCTGGAGGTGTTTTTTCACCCATGGGTGCAGCATAGAAGAGTCAGTGCTTTGGGTCTTGCTCTCAGTCTCCCAGGTGGATTTATAAGTGCCTTATATGTCTGCTTCACATGTCACATCTTACATCTTGTACCTGCAGGTGGGAATCCCTTCCGCCTCCACTCAAAGGGGGTCCCAAAATGCATACTGTTTACCAAGATGGAGGGCTGGGGTGGGGGATAAGAGGGATTTGGAGGTGTTGTCAATACCCAGAGCAACGAATCCACTGCTCCGGGGGATTTTTCTTTCCAGCAATCAATGGAAATGCGTTTATCAGGAAAATGTGTTGACCTGGACAAGTGTTTTACTGATGTAAACAAAGCTGGCAAGAGGGACAGGGGGAGGAGAGATAAGGAGGGTTGGGAGATGAGAGAGAGCCACAGAAAGGACCAGGAGGGAGGAGCTGAAAGAGGCAGAGATAAGGAGGGATTATGCCCTTATCTGCCCAATCTGCCAGACAGCAGAAATAGGGGCAGCACCCACCCCAAGATTTGCACAGACCCCTGTTAGTGATGGGCAGGGGCTGCCAGATACTGGCGGGCAGGGATGCACTACTGCCTGCCCCATCGGGATGTCTCCAGCCTGCCCAGGCAACTCCTCAGGGAGCAGAAAACAACTGGTTTCCTTAAATTAGCGGGAGTGCAGACAGGGGAAGGAGGGAGGAAGGCAGGTTTCCATGGAAATGGGAGCTGGCAGGAGAGGTGGCATGGCAGAACAGGCAGTGGTTGAGCCCTGGCAGGGGTGATGCTCTGCCTGCCTGCCCAAGTGAGGGCTTCTCCCTGCAGTTTTAGGGTATTAACGGGAGAACAAATTAATCTCTTCATGATGTAGACATGCTTATGACTGATGCTTTGATAACGGGTCTTTTCTTCTTCCTTCTCACAGTTTGTGTTGTGAGATCCTCAGGAAAGACAAGGAGCAACCCAAGCCTGAAATATTGGGTTGGGAAGTGAGAGCAGGCAGTGGGTTTGGAAAAAAGAGCAGTTTCAAATGTCAGGGGAATTCGTGTGATGAGGATGTGGTTAGCAGAGGGCAGCCAGGCCAGCAGGTTAATGTGCTTACCCTTTGCAGAATGAACAGGGGGACATTTAATGACCATAAATAGCAAGGGCTTGGGTTTTCAAAATACCCATTAAGTCCCAGATGAACTCTCGCTCCTCTGTATTTTGGCCTCAGTACATATTTCAGCTCCCGGGTAGGAGTAGTGCTGTCGTTTGGTCCTGCCCTTACACACCTCATTCAGGTCCCAGCGTAACCAGGGAAGAAATTCTCGTATAGGATCCTGTGAAGCCGATGGCAGAGCAAGATCCAGCCAGGAAAAATGGGTTTCTAACGCCACCAGGGCATTGTGCACATGGGTCCTGCACAAGCAGGAGGATAAGCATCCTGATGAGCATCACTTGGGAGCTGAGGAAGGTGTGTGCCTTTCAGCTGGGAGCGAACCAGTTCTCCTCTGCGCCAGGCTGGTGAAGCAGAGCAGAGATGGAGCTGGTCATGCCTCAGAGAAGAATAAGGTATTATCTTGGTTTTAAATACAGCTGAAGGAGGAGACGTGTGTGCCATCGCTGCATCCCGCACGTATGCTTGCTGCTGGCAGGCTTCCTTGTATCCAAGTCCTGTGCAGCCTGGCTGGGTGTGGGCTGAATTTAGGATCCCATTCAGCAGCCCATGGGTGATGATCCTTGCACAGGCAAGCCCCAGCCCAGCACCACTGAGATGCTGTTTTCCCATGTTCAGTGGGATTTGAGGCAGGGTGGTGATGCCACTGCCGTGTGGAGTCAGTCGGGAGCTGGTCCCAGTCCGTAGCTGCTGCTCACATCCGGAAAAGCTTTAATTTCTCGTTAGCTGGGAAGGATGTGGCTGGGCAGTCCACCTGGTCCCCAGGGTGGCCATGCTGATGTTCCAAGCCACAACGGGCAAGTGCCACCCGGCTGCACCACAGGCCA
>JANHGB010046731.1:0-26644 GCA_026283785.1 Coracopsis vasa
CAGGCTGAGGGCTCGTTTCTGAGGGATAAAGGAGAAAACATCTGTGATGACAGAAACACCTCTGGGGAGCCGGGCGCTCGGCGCGACGGCGAAGCGCATCCTCCGACCGTGGCGCCGGGCAGCGGCCGAAGCCCGTTTTCCCGTTCAGAGCAAGCGCTCGGGCGGGTGCTGTCCCCGCCTCTTCTTCCTCCTCTCCCTTCTTCTCCTTTTCCCGTTTAAAAAGTTCATTTACCTCGAGGATCCTCCTCCCAGGGTTGATGCAATGCCCCCGAGGCGGGTAGGGAGGAACCTGCTCCACCAGCCGGAGTCCGGCGGCAGCACCGCGGAGGCGCAGCTCCGCACTCCGTCGCGCACGGGAGAAATGGGGCGGCCAGAGCCAGCCTCCCCCCACAGCTGCCGCCGGGTGCGCAACGCCTTTGTAAGCCAAGAGGTCAGTCCCTTGACGGGGACTGCACACTGACACCTGCGGAGTGATAGGCGAGGGCTTCTTAGTGTGCTGGAAACACAGACCCCATTTGCAGTGGTGCGGTTGAAATTAAAGGACCCAATCTGCATCAGGAATTATCTCCTCGAGGGAGGTTACATTCTACTCGTAGAACTTAAGTGTTTGGATAAACACCTAAATATATAATATGCCTTCGGTGGATTCCTTAAGGACATTTTAAATACCTATGTTTCAACTATACTAGTACATTAATATGTAAAAATATGTAAGAGTACAGCATTTTCTTTTAGCATTCCCAGGCCCAGGGAAGCTGTGGCTGCCCCATCCCTGGCAGCGTTTAAGGACAGGTTGGATGGGGCTTGGAGCAACCTGATCTAGTGAAAGGCATCCCTGCCAATGGCAGGGGAGTAGAACCATAAGAGCTTTAAGGTACCTTCCAAACCAAACCATTCTGTGATTCTATGATAGTGTCACACATGCAACACAAGTTATCTCAGAACTTCCCAACGCTTGTTATTACATCTAATGCCAAATTATCCATGGAGGAGGCCATAAATCACAAATGCCAGTGGATCTTTAAGATTTTACTTTGAATTTGTATCTTTAAAATACACATTAGAAAAGAAGCTGAAAATACAAAAGAACTTTAAGCCACTATTTTTATCACAAAAAGATGCTACAGTGAAAATGGTTTTTGTGGTTGAAGATGGGCAGGATAAAGCTTTCCTGTGCAAGACCAACAATCAATGGAAGAGGAGGAGTAAGAAACGGATTAGAGAAAGAAGATTCTATCTTTTCCCTGCCCAAGTCAAAACATACCCTTGCACAGCTGTAGAACAGCAAGGAAATTAGATGGTTCTTGAGAATGCTGCAGGAAAATGATCACCTACAGTGTTAAGGAAAAAAAGCCAGAGTAGAAGAGACTCACAGAAAGAACTATAGAGGTCTAGCAGTAAATATTTCCAACGAACACCACCAGTGAAACCCTTTCTGTCGTACAACTAGGTCCACACTAGGGGCTGCAACAGTCAAACTGTATTGGAATAAAAAAAACCTGCTTCCTAACAGGGAGTCACACCAACACAGAATGTGTGTGTAAAACAGGAGCTCTATCTTGCTAACATGTTGATTAAATTGTTATATTGCTTTCTGAGATAACATTTGACCTTTTACTAGCAACTTTCATCTCACAATAAAACAATTTACAGACAATTAGTTTTTACAACACACCCATAAGCTGCATTGGTCTGATTCTGCACATCTGGGGCATGAATTAGTGTTGGAGAAGGCAGCTGAGTCACCCAGAGCCAAGCAGACTTTGGACAGCAAGATCAGGAACAGAACCAGGAACGCAGCCATCCCACAGGCCAACAGCTTGCATCGGCAACACACTACCTCTACCAACAAACTCTAAAGGCACTGCAAACAGTAACCACCAAGCTGAAAGAAAATACAAAGTTTGCAATGCAGAGGTCCACATTTTAAATTGGAAAACAAAAATGGACCAGCTCCTTGTTTAAAACATCATTTTTCTAGAGCACTGGAAATGGGATTTTCCATTCTAAGAAACTCACAACCTCAGATACAGCTATTGTGAATAGCTTGTGAATTTTCATTAATATAAACTACAAGCCACAAAGATACTAAAACCTGTATTACTGACATTAGTATTCCAATCCAAATTTGATTTTAACATCACTGGAAAATCTGTCACACTCGATGGCTCATTCCAACAAAAGGGTGTATTCACCTCACAGCGAGTGCATGTAATTTCCATTAATGTTAATGGGAGTTATGCAAGTGCATTAAGAGGATAATATACCCCCTGGTCTGAGACAACCCTGCAAAGTGAAAGGTGCTTCCTCTTCAAGAGAATGGGGTTTCCATCTCATGCATTTCAAAAGAACTTGTTCTGGCACTGTTACAAAACAGTAGGGATAACAACTATTATGCATACTTGGTGAATGGTTTCCAAAGTTAAAGCAGTTTGGTGATTTCAGCTAGTTCTCCTATTGCCAAAACTTCAAGGGATATAGACATATTTAAAACACTGTGGTTTATTTGAAGTCTAGGGCAATAAAATCATGTGAAATTACTGGTAAAACAAGGTCTGAAAGTCTGCTGGTGCAATGGGGAAGGAACTCCTTAGGTATCTACTTTCTAAATAAAGCAAACCTTTCATTCACTACCTGGGAAAGGATTCCATTGGTATATATGGACCATCACAACTGGTCAGGAGTGCAGAAGATAAACCAAAAAAACAAGATCCTTCCCTTTCACTCCCACACCAGAGCTTTTTCACTGTTCAGACCTCTCTCACAGTACGCACTGAACAGCTTGGAGTTATTTTACTGTGCCTCAAATAACAAATGTTGCCTTTTATCTAAGTAATTTGTTTTTAAAAAATAATCCTAGTCAATACCTGTTAAAATTAGGAGAAATGGACATGCAGGCATTTCTTTAAATATCATCACACACTGATCTGCACCGTTAGTTAGACCTCCAAATTCCTCCACAAATTTAATCTGCAGTTTCGCTGTCCACCTTACTTCCAAGTTAGTGCAACACAGAAAAAGATACTGACCAATGTGTGTGGGGCTGTTAAATACACTATGCACTGGCACGTAAAGGGGAAACGCTTAGATCCAGCTGGCAGATGGTGGGGATCCACACTACTATTTCTGAACCAGTCCCGAGACACCAGCTGCAAGTTAAAGGTGTGACAAGCCGTCATGGGGAATGTCCTCCAGAACAGAGCCCAAGAGGAGGAGCAGCACCTCAGCCTACAGAGAAGGAACTTCTGAGAATGGAGAAGGCAGTCAGAGAGAGTCCAAAGTCACTAAAAAAAACTGCTGTGCAAGGCGTGTCTTTAACACTGTTGCCAGATATGTTGTGCTTTCAGAGCTCAAACATTGTTCTCATGTTACATGAAATAGAGAAGGGCTGGCTTTCACATTTTTACATACTCCACTCAGTGCCTTCCAATTCTTCTTATGACTTGCTAATCTTTATCTTCATAGTAACTCATAAAATGTAAACCTCTCAAACCACTAGTCACTTGATTTCTCCTCTCTTTCATAACTTTTCATGTATACACACGTGCTCTGAGCCCTCTTTAAAGACCTAGAAATAAAGCCAGCAACAGAACACAAGTCTTATCTCCGTCAGTGTCATATATTACAGTTACCAGTCCAGAGTTACACTGGACTGATTACACTGGTCAGAGCCCTCACAGCAGTACAGAGTTTAATGTTTTACTTCTTTGAACAACTGCATTTCAGTTGCATAAAACACATAAATGCTGCTTCAACAACAAACCTGAATACTATTAGGAAGGCATCAACAGCACAACACGCTCCACACCGTGACCCCTCACATTGTATTGTGTTGTATGTCGCAGACTCCAGCTCAATAGGATTTTGCAGGCTATTGCTCCGCTCTTTAAGTTGAGCTGTACTTTCTCTAAATGTGTAATCACATTATGGGGGAAAATGGTTTATATGTTTTGAGGTACTATGAGAATGGAAAAGGGGAACACAGCCAAGAAAAGCAAACGAGAAGGGAATAATTCACCTTGGCTGCTTCATCCAAATACTAAGCAAAGAATTGCATTATACTCTTCTACGTGACCATAAAGTATGGTATACTGTATGATTTTAGTTACAACTGTGAGTTTAAAATGTGTCAAGACAATATAATTCTACTCTAAGATTAATCAGATTAATTTTGATCATAACTCACAATAGTAGATGCAAGTTGCTTATCGAAATGTTGACGCAGCAAAGATGACAGGGAAGTTGTAACAATAACAGAAGTAACACCCAGTGCGCTGGTAAAAGTGATAGCTTATCTATTTGGACAGCAAACTCAAGACAAATGTTTTCTGGAAAGCTAAAAAGAAATTCATAGGAAAACACTGTTAGAATGATCCTGAAATTCACATACAAGATTAATATGTGCTCTGAGCACTAACAGTATTATAAAGCTCAAAGATGTATCTGAAGATCTGCACAGAGGATATAAATCCATTGAACCATTATTGGTCACAGCCTATATAAAGAGAACAGCAATGAAAAAAAGCAGGGCTCCTTTTCCCCCATTTATGAATTACCCATAGAATAGCTGCTTGTAAGCCAGCCATGATTTAATAATTTATTTCAATAAAGAATTTTTTTCTCATAAAGAATTCAGATTTTTTTGTATATCCTGATCTAATTTTCCCTTGTAGGCTTTCAAACACAATTTAGTAGGGTGCTCAGGCTACCTTCTGTTCCAATACATGGATGTTGAAAAATGTATGGATATGGAGCAATGGGACAATAATCAACAAACATTATTAAGTAATGATTAGCTGCATCTCAGCGTAAGTCGGTATGTGATGCCAAATGTGAATTCACTTTCACTAAAACTTCTCTTAGAGAAGTCAGTAGCCATTGCCCTTAGTTAAAAACCATAGGTAACATAGGAACTAAGAAAATAGTAAAGTCTGTAATGATAAAAAAAAGCTGTGACTATCTAAAAAAATATTATGCTCTGATTTGAAAATATTAGAGGGGGAAAAATGTACAATCAACTGATAGAGGGTGGAGAGAGCAGCAGGCCTCACTGTAATGTAACACTACAATGTCCATTCTTTAATGTGGCCCATGTGCATTTAATGTTAGTCAATGATCTATCTGCATGACCACACTATCTCCCCATCAGTCTCCAGTTAAGCACTCCTGGCACCTGAACAGTCACATTCCTGTCCTGCATCAGAACAGCTCCAAATTGGAGCAGGTATCCAGTGTATGTTATGGACTCTTTGCCATATAAAGGTTTGGTCTGCGGTTTTTATGTTCAGGTGAATTTGCTGAACCTACAGCAGAAGTACCTTCACTTACAAAAACATATCCAAAGGGATGCAGCTGGACTTCACCTCTGTTAGAAAAGCTACAACTTACTGGTTACTTATTCTACTTTTCATTAGGTCTTTTAACTATTACTGTTGAGCAGTTCTCCCTCGCTACCTCAAATACTTCTAATAATAATATAGATCCCTGGTCTGACTGAATATTTATATATTCTGATCTGGACTTCAAATGCACAATTCTAAGAAACACAAGGAGAACAAATGACACAATTGCCAGCATTTCACACACACAAAGTTATTTTCCTGTTTGGCTGCCTCAATTGCACAAGCAATGCAACGCTTATAGTGGGATGTGATACCTGTTATTAGATCAACTGCTACACACAGGAAGGAGCAGATGCACCCTCAGGCATATCAAGCACTTCCTCAGGTCTGAAATACAAGCAGCAACATCCAAAGCTAAGATGCTCTAACTAATGTGTTAATCAAGCCATTGGAAAGAGGAGCAGCTTTTATCTCTGACATAGAAACTAACAAAGAAAGAAGAGACACAGATTGGTCTGTTAAAACAAAGAACTAATCAATCTCCTGGAAAATGTAGACTTATTACTGAGGTGGGGATACAGGAGAAATCAGAAGAGAGGTTAAGAAAATTGTAATACCTATAAAGCCAGTATCCCTAACAAGTCCATCATTTTTACCTTTTAACAGAGTCATGAATTTTAATATTGCAGCTTATCTTTTGAAGGTGCTTCAGAGATGTCCCTTGAGGGTCAGGACTGATTCATTCTTCAGAGAGAAAGTGGTTACTTTATGAAACATGTTCACCTACCAGTCATTGGCATGGCTCACTTATTGATCATCTGCAAGGACCTTAGGGGTTTCTTGACTCACTTTCTGTAAGGTCATTTGGTTACACAGGTTATTTCCTCCAGGGACTACAAAGATGTATCGACAAGTAGAGACACACTTTGATAGGGCTGTGGTAGCTTCAGTACTCTCAGGATAGGGAATGTACAGTCATTTGAAAGATTTAATGCATATATTATGAGTTCTTAAAATATAAATTATTATACTTTGAAAAGGTTGCTTTTTAATTAAAAAGATTTTTCTTTTTTTGCCTAGGTTCCAAGGGAAGAGATTACTTATATAATGTCTAAAGGACACTAAAGCCATCCAAATGCTTTCTGGTTAATTCGAGAAAAATACTGAAACAGAAATGTGTCCCACCCCTACTGAAGAATGCTTTCCTTTCATTTCCACTAAGCTAAAATAGAGTTGAATCTACATGTGAGTTTTAACATCACTCCCCTTCCTTCAGAGTTTACAATCTCCTATAAGGAAGTGACAATTAAGGTTCTTGCATGCAAGAAAACCTAGGTCGTGACTACTATCATAGGATAGTATTTACAGTATTAACAGCCGCTGACCCAGTGATGACTGAAATATGCCTTGAAACCATGTTTCTTCCTCTTCTCATTTTTGTGTTTAATACATTTGTACAAATAGATCTGATTTTTCTTCATCTTTCAAAAACTTCAAGTGATTATAGAGTTGTCTAAAGCACTAAAAATAAGTCTTCAGCTACTGTCTGTGTTCAGAGGCCTGTGCAATTAGATTCTTCTGTCATACTTTACATAAGCTAAAGGATTCCAATTCTGTAATCTAACTAGCATCCTGGGCTTTTACCTAATTGACTTAGTTTCAACCTTTTATTTTCTATCACATAAGTACCCACTTCGGGTGATTTATTTCTATGTTTTCTTCATGTGTACAGCATATTACAAGGTCCAGCTGAGCCCCTTTGCTACTCAATAGCATCACTGAGTTATTATTTGTAACTTCTTGTTTGAGAAAAATACTTAGCTCTATGTCATTTTCTTTAGATTCACAAGCAGCATCCTCTCTATTTGCCATTTTTAAACCCTCTAACTCATCATCATTGTAGGAGCATCTCTACAGCTATATTTGGAAGAACAAATTGAGCTGGATTGGTGCCTCTAAAAGTAATTTTTATTATTTATTTATTTATAAACATTACAGCTGCCCTTTCTGGTTTAGAATACATTATTATTTCTGATTTCAGTCATTCCTTGAAACCCGTATTTGATCCTGAATTCAGAGAGAATTTGATTACTAACTTCAGTAAACTCACAGTCTGTATTTCTATCACTGCAAAGCTTTTGCATTACCAGTGAGTAACAAATTACCGGTCAGATATCTTACATGCAGTAAGTCTCATTTACACACCTCAAATGGAGTGAATTGATTTTTCAGAAGTGGCTACCACAGTTCTGAAAATTTATGTAGCTTTCCTCAGGTCCTGAAACTGTATCTGAACACTTCTGACATTTGGCAATGCAACCTTTGGGTTTATACTTCAGTTATGTTATTTGTGTGCATCATCACTCTCCTGGTTGATTACAGTAATAATTCTGGAGAAGTTTGCTATTCCCAAAGTAAAACAGAAATCAGCTAGTTCTCCTGACAAATAGGAGTGTCTGACATATCAATATCCAAGTGTATTTCATCAGGAATTGAAGAAGCTATTTTTCAAGACAAGGCTGGATGATCTTACTTGGAAGAAGTTTTTACCATGCATTGGAAAGTTACATGAACTGCAGAGTAATTTGCTAAAATGAATTTTTAAACTCAAAAACCTATTTTTGCAGATTTGGCTCTTCAGTTTTCCTGAATAAAACCATGTGGTATCAGCAAAAAGCTGCTGGAGGTACCTATCAAGTCATCACATAGATTTTTAGTAACAACAGTGGTAAATCCATAAAATTTAACTACTCTTCTTCAAGTAGGAATGACAGCAAAGCACCAATCAATATTCATAGCTCAGTATTAAAACGTTTTGAATTTTGTATACTAGAAATAGGTCAAGACAAACTTCAAGCTTAACAATTGCCAGCTGAATGGATTTAAAAAAAAGGCCCAAATCTTTTGTGAAGTGGAATGTTTTATCCAAAGAGCTCTGGCTATAGCAGTATAATTCCAAGGTACATTTCCTACTCTCCAGCAGATACTTGGCTTGCATATTTCTAAATGCACACAAGATCACACACTAAATCTTCTTCTGCCTTGCGTCAGTTCAACACAGGGTAACCGAAACAGCCTATCAAGTTTTACCAAGAAGTATTTTAAGTGAACAGAAAAAAACCCAGTACTTCATCAAAAGCCTCATGCCACACTTGCTAAATGAGAACCTCTTCAACACTCCCCGTTTTATGATCAAAACCTCTAAAAGGCCTAGAGCAAATCTATTTTTTAAAAACTATCTTAGGCATAAAATCCTTGCAAAACATGGTGCTTCCAATAGCCAAGATATGGAAAAAGGAGAAATATATGCAAATAATATCCCAGTCTCAGGCTCATCAAGTCAAAAATCAGAATGAGTTACATCAGGTAGCACTTGTTTAGAACACTTCCTCCTAAATGCTGCATGAATTAGTAGATATTTGAAACTTAAAGCACTTTATCATCTGCCAGAAGGAGATTGGTAACACTACAAATGCTATCAACAGTGGAAAGCATGTTAATTTATGTACAGTAATATCTCAACATTAAAAAAAAAATCTCAATCTCTTTAAAATAATTAATTGAACCATATTAAAACTGAACAGTAAGAAGTTAGAAGCAATATTTCATCTCCTTGTCCAGATCTTTTACCATATTGTTTATGCCCTAAATATGAAAGGCTTTCCACTAATAATTGTAATAAGGTCTTGTTTCAAAAAATAACATTCATTTTTAGTTTTAAAAAATGCAGAGAGATACCTAATCTATTAAAATTCAAATCAGTCAAAAGCAAAAGCACCCAAATAATCTTTCAAAATATGGAAATATTTCTGTTTTAAAATAATATGGGCAAAGAAAAAAAAGCAGCATCTTGAAAGTGTTCTTAGATTTCCATCAGCAATTTGCCAAACCCAGGCTGAAGAGCACAGAGCTCAACGATATATTTGTTTGATATATTGAGCTGCAACTTTTGAAGGCAAAAATATTAAGGTTGGAACCTTCTCCTCTCAGCTAACTCTTCCTCCTGCTCCTCCCCCCACCTGACAATTCCTCTTTCTTATTCCACTGCTACAGCTATGCCTAAAATAAACACTTGGATCTGAACTCCAAAAACAAAACAAAAAAACCTCCAAACAAACAAAAAAAAACATATTCAGAGAATCACACAGCGGCTTGGATTAGAAAGGACCTTAAAGCTCATCTAGTTCCAACCCCCTGCCACTAGATCAAGGTGCTCCAAGCCCCGTTCAACCTGGCATTGAACACAGCCAGGGATAGGGCAGCCACAGCTTCTCTGGGCAACCTGTGCCAGTGTTCTAGAGCTGTTTTGGTTTGGCAGTGGGTGTTTTTCCTTTTATGAGACACAAGTTTTTGAGCACAAACTTCAGTTTCGAACAAGATTTTGGGGCTGAGCCTTTTTGCAGCTCAGTGTAAATTCAGCCTGTGTATGACCTGCACACACCAATCATCCAGAACAAGCCCATGCAGAACTGCCTGGATGAATCCAGGCACTTTAAAAGAAATTCTGCAGAGAGAAACAACAGGAAAACTCTTCCAGGGGTATTATTCCAGCCTGCCAGATCTGAGTGCAAGGTGTGAGGGCAGCCATTTCCCACTGTATTTCATCTTTCTCAATTCAAACGCTAAGCCTGCTCCTTGGCTGACACTGCAGAACAGCAAGAGGACATCTGTGTCAGGACACTACATTATCATATGGCAGTGCAGTTCACAGCTGAGGTCATTCTGCAGTTTAATTTAACTTTACTACCTTCGGCTTTTTCTAGATGAAAATATAGAAGTTACAATTGTGTTAGACTTCTAGCTCAACTGGTTTCACATTATCTTACGCCCTCCCTTAACAATAACTTCTCAACTGTTTCTTCTTCTAATTAGATCTCAATGGATTTTACAAATTAGATATGGAATATTTGTTATATTGATTGAGAAACTGAGCTGCAGAAAGATAAAATGAGTCACTCAAGGTCAATTCAACAGATCTGTGATCCGTCTAGGTACAGACATCATAGGCTTCAAAACACTGCTTTATTTGCTAGGCTAGCTGCTTCCAACTTGAAGCCTACAGACCTTTAGGGCTCTGCATACTAAATCGCCAGGCTACATAACACGTAATCGTTTGCTTTGCTTGCCATAGTTTCTACACACGCAACAGAACATATCAACTATCCTGAACTGACAGCTCTCCTTGTTACTCCAGCACATGGATGATCTTTCAAATTAGTGTTGCCAACCAACATCTGCCAATTGCGCTCTCAACTGTCACTCACTCAGATAACAGGAGCTATTACTAATGTGGGGCCACTCGAACAATGCTACTGAGGAACAAGCATAGGGAGCTGCCCTGTACACTGGTGAAGCCTACATGTGAGCACATGCATCTATAGCTAGGATTCTAATACAATCACAGAACTTCTGGTGCCTAAACCTTATCCAAGTCCTGTCCAATTTGTGAGGGGAAAAAAGGCAAGTAGGAAAATACCAATGTTTTTATGCTGGAAAGTCTTCATTCAGGATCTTGCTACAACAGTCAATAGGCAATGTGTTTACTCTGATTCTCTCATGATCTGTATTGGTTTTGGCCAGGACAGAGTTAATTTTCTTCATAGTAGCTAATATGGTGCTATGCTTTAGATTTGGGATGAAAACAAGTGTTGACAACGTACTGATGTTTTAGTTGTTGTTGAGTAGCACTCTTCTGCTTCTCACACTGCCCAGTCAGTAAGCAAGGCTTGGGGTGCAGAGGACATGCAGCTGGCACAGCTGACCCCCACTGACCAAAGGAATATTCCATATCCTATGACATTATATTGAGCAGTAAAATGCTGGTGGAAGGAGGAAGAATGAAGGACATTTGGAGTTACAGAGTTTGTCTTTCCAAGTTACCGTTACATGTGATGGAGCCCTGCTTTGTTGGAGGTGGCTGAACACCTGCCTGCGATGGGAAGCAGTGAATTAATTCCTTGGTTTGCTTTGCCAGCACACACAATTTTTGTTTCACCTGTTGAAATGCCTTTATCTCAACCCACAAGGTTTTTGCCTTTTTACCCTTCCCATTGTCTTCCCCATCCCACTGTGGGGGCGCAGGCAAGCGCCTGTGTGGGGCTTAGCCTGCTGCTGGGGTTAGCAGGATCACAGGCACCAAGCCCTAGACAGGAAAAAAAATTGCAGCTAAGTGCTATAGATGACATTAATGGATTTCCAACTGAGTCCCTTTCATCAGTCCTTAACTGATGCCTCTGCTGTAAGAGATCTCAAGAGACTAAAATGTTTATTAAAACTTAAGCATTAATGCAGATATATCTGTTGCAGAGTTGATAACAGGCAATTGTGATAACCTGAACACTTGCATAGCTATACTAGTTTGTGCCTAACTACAAACTGCTTTGAGGATGCTGACACATACGTGTCATGCACACTCTCTTCAAACCACTGAGACCACCACTGCCAACAGCATCTGAAGTTAGAAAGCACTGCTCATCAGTTTTTACCCTGTGATCAAATTTGAACACCAGAGAAACCTCAAGGGCTTGTTCTGACTTTTGAAAACACTTTTCTTCTTAGACTGGAACCTTTTTCTTCAAGTAGCACATCTCTCCTTCCCTTCAACAACCTCTGCAAGTTCTAATTTTCCACACACATTTCCAGTTGTGAGCAAGCGGCTGACAAATCTAGGGATACAAATCACAAGGTGAATGACAGAAAAGTCTTTGCTGCTGGAACCACAACTTAAAGAAAAAAAACCCAAAACCTAAAAACCTACTGAATTTTAGGATGGCCTGAATGGATCACACCAGCAACAATAGGGCTGATTTTAAGCCATTTGGCTAGTTCAGACATGTTCAAAAATGTTGTTGGGGTAACTTCATTCCAAAAGACTTTGTGCTAGATCAGGTATCACTTCCCTCCCATATTCACTCGAATAAATCATGAGCTCGGTTCAACCTGGCAAGATGACAGATCTAAATTTAGTTTCCATTTCCAGATAATCCAGTAGTGCACTGATCTAATCTTAATGATCACAAATGCAATCTGGAAATGTTATTCTCCTTGCTTTAAAACAGAGCTAGGGAGTGGGAGTGTTAACATTTGCTTATCAAACACAAAGCAAAGAGACTGAAACTCTCTATTTAGCAGGCTGTGTAACAAAGCAGCAGCACCTTGGACCTTTTACAACAGTAACCTCATAGTAAGCCTTCTCAAAAACTTTATAGCAGATACTTCTCTTGCAATGTGCTGATCTCCTTAAACTCTCACTGTAAAAGTCTGACAGAGGAATATTCATTTGGCCTGTTCCAGTGACTGTAGTCGTGATGAATTTAAAGGTTCTTAGTAGCTTTATCAGTTTAATGGAAAGAAACAATCAAATACTGTGGCAAATGCTTATAGCACAGATATACATGCTATTAACTAAAGTTGATTTTTAAACCTTATGTTGTCTAACTGCTTCTGATTTTACTTGAGACACGGGCCAGTTCCTGGCTGTCCCCTTTCCATGTCAGCTGTGTGACCACAGAACCTGTTATCTCCATGCTTCTTCCCCCCCTCCAACTTTTACTGAAGTATAAAACATCATATAAATGGTCCAGCTACACTGGACTGAAGCAGTGTACATGAAGTTGCAGTTTCTGTTTTGCAGCCCTATTATGTAAGAAGAGAATAACCAACCTTTTTAATTTTTATGACCTGAAGTTACTGCATTTAAAAATAGTCTTACAGGTTACTCTGCAGCTGCATTTATATGATGATGAAACCTTCTGTAATTTAAGCATTGAAATATTTTGTCCCCATTCTGACACATTATCATAAAGTCTAAGGATTACAGTACGGATGGCTATCCTCGGGGCATAATATTAGCTGCATACAAGATTGATGTTGGTAGCTACAGTGAAGCCTAATATCACTATCTGCTATAACAGAGCATTAGAAGTTCTCTTGCTGACCTAGAGCTCTAAAAATAAATGCTGAGTGACTTGACTAGGTTTGCAGCAGTTCCTCAGTTAAAAAGATTGAGTTACAATAGACATTCAATGCAGCATTGAGAATCCTTTAAGTACAATTAAAATGTGTATAATTTGAAGCTTTCATTTTCACACACTTTTGCATATATCAATACTCAATCATTATTAAATACACATCTGAAGCTACATGACAGACATAGATAAGGATTGTATTGCACATCCACTTCTCTACCTAAACTGAGGATGAACAAGAGAATTAATCTAAAGGGCAACTGTTACTAATATGACAGCACAGTAGGAGATGCCAAGAAGTTATGCTGATCTGAATGCTATCAGAATCAAGCAGGAACAGAAGAGTTTTAACACTTCAAAAAGCCGTTCCAAAATGTGAGTCACCTAAGGTCGGCAAACCCGATGGCTACCAGGCTTGCTGTATCCTGGGATCTGACAAATGATCTCATCTTTCCAACACACTAGCTCCGTATTTCTAGACAAGTCATAAATTTACAGTACACCCAAAATTGGTGCACTGTCTGTTTGCAGCATGAAGCTTACACCAACTCTACTTCCCCTGATGTTCTCTCATCTTTATCTGTCAAAGTGAAGGCCTTATCAGAAAGCCTTGACAAATATTTATCCATATTTAGTTACTTTCACATTTTTTCCTCTATCCTTATTCTTCTGTTCTCCTTTTATTATTCTCCATCATATTTGGCACACTGCAAATACTCAAAGTGTGCTGAATCCATGAACTTTGGCTTTAACATAGGATGGAAAAAAAAAGAAGTATCCTACACAGAGCCCACATTGTGTAAGCTCATATTCTTCCAGTCAGACCTTAATTTAAATTACAGCATTTCAGGAAACACTAGCTCACAGTTTCTGAGTAGCTCATTGTCACTCATCTAATATGAAAAACTGTGCCATCCAAGTACCTTTGCCCTTTATAAAAAGGATTTTCTTTACAATTCTGCATGAATATAAGATGGTTTTTAAGTGAACTACATAGCTAATTCATAGAATACAAGATTTCCTCCTCACTCATATACATTATACTTCAAAACTAAGCAAATTTCAAGCCTCTGATACTGCTTGCACTATTGCTTGAAAAGAGGCCCAACCATTTAATTTCCAAACTAAGTAGCACCTAGAAAGTAAATCTCATATAATGGAAGGCACATTTAATATATAACTGAATACAAGCAGCAAGGCTGTAATTAGTAATTCATTCTGAGCTCTGTAGAGCTTAGCACACAAAGTTGGCTTGCACATAGGAATGTGCTTACCTAAATATCTACCAGTAGAGAGGTGTTAAAATGAAAGCCGTCCTAACGCTTACAGCAGCCCCATATATTCATCACAGCAACATGCTTTCCTTAGCATGAGTTTAGAAAGACTCAGTAGTGGTTATTGACATTTCTAAGAATGAAAACTCTGAATTGCCATATCTGTTTCTGTATTTTCCACTTAAGCACTAAATACAACAGGGTTTACCCATGCAAGCTCCTCGGAGAAACCTAACTGAACAGCATGACCAAGCAGGCAGGGTTATTTATTATTATTTTAAATAGTATTACTTTAAACGATCAGAGAATTCATGATCACCTCACAATTCTTTGCATATCTTGCCATTATCATGCAAGTGAAGAGTGAAATACATATCCAAGAGGTGATAACCGTTCTTACTGATCATGTTACGTGCAGCAATATTCCAGGGATATATTTGGTAAGCGGTATGCTGCTGGGCCCCCTCACTAATGATTCTCAGCAGGACAAGATGCCAGGACACAGTTTTCTGATCTAACACTAGGAAGCGTATCCACTAGACACCTGCATCATTTTTTCCCTGTTTCAGTTACTACTGCTGTTCATTTAGGTCACACAGTACAACACTGAATTTAGAGTCCCCGGTTATTTCCTGACGTAGGTGGATAGCTAGATCTAAGAACAGGTTGGAAATGAAGTTTCCACTTTAGAAGCAGCTTAATGTAACTATATATGGATTTATGTGTTCGAACTGATGCAAAACTGGGAATTAAAAAACCTCTTGAAATCCTGTATGTATCTTGTGAAACTAAAAAGTGAATCTTAGCTTGTCCTATGACCCTCTCCAGGAACAAACATCATCACATACTGCATTGCCTGAGGAAAACACAGCATTCACAAGACTGTTTTGAGCTTTCAAAGGAAAAATGCCCTGACAAGCTTGATAAATGAGCCCAAGTTTATATGCAAGATACTCTGTGAAAATCTAGCTTAAAAAATCCCAGCACATAAGAAGTAAGTCCTGTAGCAAAAAGTGTTCAGTTAGAAAGCAAAAAAATAGAAAACAAGAGGGACAGATGACAAACCAGCCAGGTTTGTGTATTTAAGAAACAAATATTAAAAAAGAGGAAAGTTTTGGGGGGCATCTTTTTCTTAAACAGTTTAAGAAGGAAAGCTTTGTATTTCAAAGCAGCAGAGTAAGTGCCAATGTTTCTCTAAAGAAATGAGCCTGATTTTGCATATTTATCAGGCACTCTAGGGATTTGTATGGCAAATACATGCCAGGTATTTTAGAGGACAGATACTAATCTGTTTATACTCCTGTAAGCTATGCTGCTGTGAGCAGGCATAACAGCAGACATAGTATATATACGGGTCTTAGGAGGCAGCTATGAAGCTGTACAGGATAGACTATTGTCCATACACTGACTTAGCAAATTAATTTCATATATTGACCATTTCCTTATTTTCCTGGTACATCTATGATCAGGAATCTTGTTACCTTAAAAGAAAAAAAGAAAACACAGCACAAGCCTTGTTAAGGGACTGGTTTATAGAGAAAGCAGATAATTCAAGCTATATTGTTTATCCTCCAGCCTCACACTTATTGTTTGTAATCAAATTATATGAAAGCAGAAGCTGCATCTTTTCATGCTTTTCTGTGGGACTTAGCATCCTGAAGCCTTGATTAAAATACAGTCTCTTTTGGCACCTCCAATATAGAAAACAGATAAAATACTACAAAAAACCCTAACAGACATAAGGTGTAATTACTTGCAAGCAAAGAAACCCATTTCAAATGCCCTTTGAAACATACTGATATTTGTTAGAGTTGAGTCTGATATGCCAGGCTTGCATTTTTGCACATACCTGTCATTTCCAACAGCATTCACCGCTACCCTAACTGAATCAACTCCTTCATTCCTCATCAATGCACACTTTTGTCTGTGAAGTATCAGGCTGTTTTCATGATTTATTTATTTCAAGTCATTTGGTAGCAGCTAGAAAGTCAATAGGTGCATGTGAAAATGATTTTTCTTAATTATTTAAGGCTTCAGAAGATTAAAAAAAAATCTTAACATGAATTGAGCATTCACTAAATAATGCTCAAAGAAGAAGAACCCTTATAGCCTTTTTAAAAATAAATAAGGGACCTAACAAGGTAACTTTGAGAATAACCATCAGGGTAACTAAGATGCCAAGGAACAGCCTGCCCCTTCTAGTCCAGGTTCCTACTGCTGCATACTAAGCAAAACCCATGGATATTGGTGCACTGACACATAAGTGACAATGAAGATGTATGGCCACTCTCTCCCAGCCTTTGGCTTTCAGATAGTGTCCACTGTGTGATTAATGGCACCTGCATTTGTGAAAAGGTGCTGTCATCATTAAGGATTTCTGAAACAATTCTGTTCCAATGTGGTTTTAATGCAGCTGAGATCAGCACTGAAAGATGTCAGCTGAACACTAGGAACTCCTGAAGCAGCTCCTGGGAGGCAGAGTAGTGAAGATGCAGTTGACATTCAACAGCAAAAGGCATCTAGCTTGGAACTGTGACTCTTCTCTTGGACTTGAAGGTGCATGCAAATCACTAAATAAAGCGAACTGAAATTCGCTATAAAAAAAGAGTACACAGAGTTAAGACTCTTCTAGTAATATGAGCTAAATAAATTGTTATTGAGTAAATAAAATGTTATTGCCTAGGAGGACAGAACAGCATAAACTGATCAAATGCACATTCTGCTCTACAGAGAAGTACATTAATAAAACCCCTTGTCAGTCAGAAGTTCCAGGAGTTTTATTCCAGATGAGCTGCTCAGCAATGCTTATAAAATGAGAAATATAACAAGTTTTCTGTTAGAACTTTCTCTTGAGTATAGCAAAACCTTTTGTATTAAACACAAGTTTAGACTGTTTAGAATGATCCCAGAACCGATCCACTAGCAACTTTCCACACAAATAATACCAGCACAGGCAAATTTTAACTTGCTTTCCAAATCATCACGTGTGTTTTGTGGTTTTTACAGGAATATCAGGAGGGGACTTTGAGGAAGAAAATGTGTTTTGTACTTCATAAGAAATTTCCAGGATGTCCTGCATGCCAACTGCTGAGTGATTTTAATATCTTGCTTGCGGCAGTTTTGAGCCCATGAGTCATTTTGAGAAGAGCAAGATGAACAGGATATGATTGGCATGGTTACCACGTTGTTTGAGATCTCATTAAACTAAGACTTCTAAATTAGCTGTAAGGGTTCTAACACAATATAAAACTGCTTCCCAGTATACACAGAAAGAACTTGCCTTGAGGAGACAAAACTTGCTGTCAAGCAACTTTTACTGCAGCCAAAGACATCACACATTTCATGTGCACAGGGGAAAAAAAATCAGTTTTCTCAGGTAATGATGACAAAGTTTGGTCTAGTTTATCTATGATTAAGTCAGTTGACTTACCAGCTCCTAAGACTTAATCGTAAGTGTGTCTGTCCAAGGAACACAAGGAAAACCTATGCCTGTTTCTAAAATGCTTAATTGTAGATCTGCAATTATTCATGACAGAGAAGGTTAATAGGACCTAACTGTTACTACTACTATTTACTATAGCTGCAAGATACCAAGACTGTAAAATGGTGGTTTCATCACAACATTGCTTGGTGGGAACACAGATACATACCACACCACGCTGCTTCAACAGTGAAGGCTGCCTGTGTTTGTAGCTAATACTCCCCTGAACTTAACTGTGCCCCTCTAAATTCAGATGCATAACAAGAAGTGGAAGCAGGCTCAGCATGAAGGTGAAAAACATGTCTCTCACTCCCAGTGCATCATAGCATATAAGAGACATGATTCCACAACATGGAGCTGTCAGCAGACACAAGTGTACTGTCCCTTGTGGAGTATCAGAGGCTCTCCCCAGCTCCCCATACCTTATATTCATAGTCAGAGACACAGATTAAAAATAATTTGTGAGAAAAGCCACAAAAGCTTTCCTCACAATAGGAGGACAGAATCTGCTGTCCAGTTTCAATGTAACTTGCTTGGCAGCATTGGTGTTTGCAGGGCCCAACATCACAAGACTTAGTTTTGCTTTAGGGAAGTCTTGTTTCTGTGAGAATCTTCACATCCAGGTTAAGCCTCACAGAATGGAGCTACAGCTCTCAGGAGACTTGACAAATTCCACACATGTTCAACTTAGAAGTCCACATCCTAACAGTGCTCATAGCCCCCAGCAGCTCCATGCGTTTCCATCTTTGCTGCTGCAGTGAGGCATAGCAGCGATGTACCAAATGAAATGGGGAACAAGAGTTCTCTAATCATTCTTGTTCTTAGAAAAAAAGTGGTGGAAGCTCACGTAAGTCAGTAGTCACTAAAATGAATAAGGGTTAAAAGATAAAATGGTTGAGAGACGTTCAGCTAGTGATTTATTCCACTACTGAAGGCAGAAAGTTTGATGGCCTGAGCAGCAGCAGGGACCACAGTCCCAGAGCACCCACCTCCAAATTCCACACCTATGAGGGAAGAGTGGTAAGATATAGTACAACAGGATACACATTCCTTCATGAAACTTTAGAAACCTGATTTTTTTGGGGGGCGTTTTTGTTCTGTTTGAAATAGTCTTACATCTAAAGTATTGTGGGTGTTAGTTCACTGACTGAGAAAAGGTCAACCCAAGATTGTGTCTGCCAGAACTTGTCCTAGTTACATTTCAAACTGGCAGGAAGACAGGAATAATTAAGATAGATCAAATAAATCTAAACTGTCCATACAGACAGTAAATAAATCCATGTATTTCAATTCCTTCCCCTAAAACAGCTCCAAAAAGCAGTAAAAGCCAGAAAAGATGAGAAAGAATCGGGCATAGAATGAACGCCAACAAGAAACAACAGACTGCATGTAATAAAGTTCAAATACAGTGCAGTTCGCTTTCAAATGGACCCAGGAATTTAATGATGCAGCCTGACTCATCCTATCAAACTTAAATGAACTGCCCAGAAACATAGATAACACCCTGTTCAGCAGGATTAAGGAAGCAAATCACTCACAGTCTTTGTTTGCGCTGCCTTCCTTCTCTTTACTGGTAGAATACAGATTCTGACAGTGCTTTTGCAAGCTCTTCAAGAAAGCTTTTTACTTCTTGCACTGTAGCACAGTCAAGAATGTTAAAGAAAAAGGATTGGATTAACTACTTGACAGTAATTGGAAAACACCTCAGGATACAAGTTCTGTTCTTAGAAGGAAAAAGGCTTAAAGTTATAATAGCTGATTTTAATGGGACTGAAAGATCAGTACCAGACCCCATGGCAAATTAACGGTATGTGTAATAAAAGAGGTTGCTGCTAGAATGCTGAGACATGTCCCTGGGCAGGGGATCTAGGGATTCAAGGTGGTTGCAAGCCATTCTGCACCAGTTTCCTGACCTCCCTGTGAAAGTGAATTAAATATCACAATCACTAGACCAAATTAAATGTACAGTACCTCTTCAGTTCCACAGGGAAGATACAGATCTTCCAGAAGACATCTATATAAGGTAAGTGGATTTTGTATAAGTACTTGAGGTGAGAAGAGCAAAAGAATAATAGCTCAGAAGAGGGACTTCTCTGGAGAGCTAATAGGTCATGGGAAACACAAGGAGTGAAGAGACCTCAAAAGGTAAAGGATTTTATAGAGGGAAGAAGCAAGGACACAGAGCATACACAAAAGACATGATGGTGATAATGAAACCCAGAACAGTGATGATGCATCCCATTAAAAACCACAGGATGAATTTAAGCATCTCAAATGTAACTGTGTGAAAAGTCGGTACTGAAAGCTAAGCTAACGATGAGTTCCTGAACTCAAAATACTTTAAGTTACCCAAGACTTCTCATACTAAAGACAGAACCAGTCCTAACACCACGTTTTAGTTCATTCAAAGGTAGAAATTAAAACCAGAAGCTTCACCACTGCTCTGTTTTTCCTACTGAATGAAGAACCTTTAAAAGTTTCCAGTTTGCCAGAAGAGATTTTCTTCACAGGAAGAGGTGACTGCAGGCCCCATCTATGGAGATGCTACTGTGCTGCACCACAGAGTCTTTAGGGACTTCGCACTGTTATGTCTGCCCCAGGAAAAGATCTCTCTGCTTCCCCGAGCTTCTTCACACCCACACACTTTTAGCAATGCAGACACACTTCAGTATATAGGGATGGCTTCAAGATACCTAGGACACTACTCTTTGGCAGGCTGCAAATTTAAGACTCCTAAAATATAGGATTTCAACTGAAATCCATAACAGTTTGCTGCAGGAGCTGGGCTGTCTTGGAAGGTTTTCTTCTCTGATATGGACCATTTCTAACTCTGAGAAGCTACAGCTACAAACAGCTAACAAGCCTTTTCTAATTAAGTAATACTGACACAGTCTCCATTTCTGTATATTTTCCTCTTCCTTGGTGAGCAATGTAAGGAGAACTGTTCTGTCTCTAGCTAGACTTCTCCTTCACCAATAGCTAAGTGAAGAATTAACTTAGAAACACCACACATTGTTGAGCATTCATCATTACATTATTCCCATTATCCCATAGAAGCTCTAACTTTTAAATTACCTTCTTTGCTTTATCCTTGACAAGCTTCTCTTTTCACTCTTTAAGCTGTATTTCTTTTTTCCCCTGTTTTCTGAATTATAATTACCATCTCAGTCCCATCTTATAAAATGAATCTATGTCAGTCATTTGGTACCATTTAAGCATTTGACTATTGGCATCCTTTTGCATACATTCATAGTAATTGATATTGGCTATTTTTTCTTCTCTGCCAAACAGACTTAACTTTCAACTGTGCCAGAAGCCCCCAGTTTTAACTACAAAGTTTACCTACTGATTTCCTTATGCAGCTTGTATTAGTTACTACAGAACAACTGGACCACAACAGGCAGTGATGAGGAGGTAAGGTTTCTTTCACTGCATTTTAAACTGGCTGCAGCAATGCCTTTTTTAGTCCTTGGAAGATTGATGATTCCATTATTTGTAGTACTCAGCAATAAATCTCTGAGTTTAGGCTAAAGTGAGCACTTTTCCCTACTTTGTGTCTTCCATTACACTGTTATTCATCATGTTTAATCATTCATTTACCTCTGACTGCTACTGCACTTGGGGAGGACTGGCACATTATTGATTTTTGACTTTTACCCTTTAGATGCTGGGTAAAGGGCTTTGCAACTGCTTAATCACAAATGACATGACCAGGGCAGGGGAGCTGCAGATCTTGGGAAACAGCAGCCTCACACCATGCCAAGTTATGATGAAATGAAATTAAGCGTCAACAAAGAAAGCAAACGATAATAAACTGAAAATTATAGTGGATACCCCCAGGAGACCAGAGAGTACAAAGCACTCTTCTGCCTAGCAAAACACACGTCTGGGAAAGAGGAGACTAAGATTAAGCAGGAAGATTTAACAACTTCAAATTCCCACAGAAAGAAAAATGCAAAGCCTTGTTGGGTAACAGAAGTGTCAGATAATGTCATCTGTCTGCAGTATATTCTCAGCTGCTTATAAAATGTTTTCCTCAAGCAGAGCATCACTTCAACATTCCACTCACAAACCTGCAAGACCACCACACAATGTAGTATTTTCGATAGTCTGCTTATTTTCTGCTTATCAGAATACTGAGATTTTTAAGGAAGTCAGAAGACTTCCATTCAGAAAAATTCCATTCATATATTGGAAAAAAGTGCAGCTAGACCTTAAACTTCTGCTATATCTCACAGAACAGAGATGTTTCAATTGGAGGAAGGGGAGACAAAGAAACAGCTAAAGTCATCCCAAATATCCAGCAGAAAGATACTTGGCTGGAACAAACTGTCATTGTTTCAGTGATGTGATTTAAAGAGAACTGTGATGGTCAAGAACACTTGAAGGACTTCCAGCATGCACCTGCTCTCTTACAGTAAAGTCTGACCCACCTCATTTTTCTTTTGAGATATGACAGTATTTTCTATTTTTTTTTTCTTTTATAGTTACTTTATTTTATCTTCTCTCAGTTTTGTTTCTGCTCTCTGCTTAGTAAACCAGAGTACAAACACTGAGGCTTATTCTTCACTGGGTTATGCCAGTGCTAAGCTGTGGTGATGAAACCAATGACTACAGAAGTTTTAAAACAACAGTTAGTAATACACAGCTAAATACAGCCTATTGGAAGGCAGTCTGTACGCATGTTGTAAGCCAGAAGTTACTGCACCACAGGTTTAATAGAACCATTTAAAGCAGTCAGTGGACATAGTGATTAAAATTATCCAATTAACAAAGCATTTTTGCTTTGCAAGAAGTTCTTGATGAAATTTCTCCAACTACAGGTTTTTAAAGCAAACAAGCTGTCATGGGATGAACAGCAGTCCTAGCGTATGGCCACTTAAGTGGTTGGAACAGGAAAGGAAAGATCAAAACAGATTTAGTTTACATGGTGAAGACCTTTAGAAGGTACCTCTGGGAATATGTATTGGGACCTACATGATAACATGTATTGATAGATGTCCTAGGAACAGATGAAAAGCGAGATGACAATGTTAGTTCACACAACAATTATTCAGGGTAGGTTAAATTAACAGAGAAGTGCAGAAGAATTTCCTAATGTGAAGTAATTGGCAATAAAATAACAGGTGAAATTCAAAGTAATGTCTGTGGAGAAAAAAAATAAGATTACCTATTCATATACTTCAGAGGAATCTAAAGTAGATACTGACTTTCAAGACACACTTTCAGTTGCGGCAATATTACAAAAAAAGTAATGTCCATACCCAACAATGATGAACAAGAACAGAAAATATTAACAGGAATAGACTACAAAACAAATCAGAAAGCATGACCATGTCACCATGTAGATCCTGAACTTGCCCACATCTGGAATACTGTATGCAGTTCTGTTCTCCTCCCAGCTCAAACATTGTACCATGAGAAAGAATACGGAGAAGAACAAAAAACAAGGTAACTAAAGGAATGCATTCTGTAGAAGGACTTAAACCAGGGTATTGTGAAGATGGGGTAGACTATAGCAAATATAACAGGCTATATGATAAAAATCTATTCAAGCATGGAGAAGGTGAAGAGGGAATGGCTCGAAAGAATTCAGGAAAAGTAGTTCTGGTAGGAAAGGTGGTACTAGTGTGGGTGAACTGCTCTTCCTTGGCTATGGTAACTGAATGGAGATCATAGATAAACTGTTTATGAAACTGACGTTGATCTCTTAAAATATCATAAGTGACACAAGAAGCTCAAGAAAAGAAAATCAATAATGATGTATCTTTAAACATAGTTCACATCAGCCTGTAGATGTGCAAAGAGTGTGGAGTAACTTGCCTGGCCAGAATTTTATATGTCCAGCAAAAGACACTCTCAAGAAGCGAGGGTCCTTTGAAAGAAGCTGAAAATTGAGGATTTCAAGACCATACCATATACACAAACGACGAGGAGATTTTCAAAGCCTTGCCCAGCTATACCTACAAGTTCTCTGCATTGCCAGTTTATCAAAACCTGCTGCATTAACATGTAACTCTGTTAACATAGGAAAGTAAGATTACAGCATTGGTAATCCATGAACACCAATGAGATTTATAAGCTCTTGCATCAAACTCCTTTCAAAATGCGAAGTATAAATATAAAATGTAGGCAAACAAATCTTAGGAAATGCTATTGTCTGTACACCAATTCATGTATAGCATACTCAATCTGAGTGTATGCTTCAGCATAGGCAGTGCAGTAACAAAGTACAAGGTATGTATTTCTGAGGGTGTTTAGGGTTGACAGATCAGAAGAATAATTGGTGGAAGGCCCTTCTGAACCCTGCATTGTTGTGCTAAATCATGTCCAGTCACTGACTGGTAAAAGAAAGTTCTGTATAGTTTTTCATCATTTCATCAGTAAAAACACCCCAAACAAACAAACAAAACACAACAAAAAACACACACACACAAAAGCTATTTCTCACTAACCACTGCAGCACATTGGTAACATTTCTGTACTTCATTTTCAAAATAAAAATGTCTTCATCTTCATAATCCCATCAATTCATGTTCTGTATGATTTTCAGTTCCCCACTAACAAAAGATACAGCTCTGGAAGCCAACTGAGCCAATGCTTACAATAACTACTAGTCTGATATTATGGCGAAGCACTGCCATTTTAAGGCAGTCAAACATTGTGGAGTCCACTGCCACTGCAATAGCAGAACACAATTATTTCCCTATTATATTTTATAACTTCAGTAAGTTGAAGCAAAATGCTCAGTGCTCACACCAATCATCAGCAGTAAATATCAGTAAAACCAGTTCAATCTGGACTGCCATTTAGTATTAAAAAATGTTGGGTTTTAATATATAAATAGTAAAGCCTTTGGTTGTTTGGGTTTTGTGTAATTGATTTAATTTTAAGTTGCATTGCAGGAAAGGCGAGCCAAAGGAGCAGGGTGGAACACACCTGCGATGGTGGGCACCTACCTCCTTTTTGGATGGGCGACTTTATTTTTCCAGTAAGCCCAGACCACTGCTATCCCTGGGACATACAGGATGGACAGATATGACTTACAAAGTGCCAGTCAGGAAACTCATCTATGCAGAGCTGTCAACAGCCTCCTGAGTACAGCCAAGGCTTCTGAGAATTGCTCTGTGATTGCACTTTCATAACTTGGCTCAGACAACAAACTGTCTAGGATTCATCTTGCTGAAAACACTGGAAGGTACCAAGACAACACCCAGATTTTCCTGTATTTGGTTCTACTTTATTTCTTTTACCATATCAGCAATAACTTTCCATCTACTACTGCTTACTAAATGGAAAGGTGGAAAACTCACACAGAAGAACAGCAATATACTCCTTTAAGCAAACAAAAGCAGTTAGGTTTATGGTCTGTTGCTTGCTCTCTTAGGGCAAATAACCTGTCACCACCACTTTTTTGCATCATTATCCTACATTGACAATCTCTACACAGTTTACATGGTGAAGTAAACTTCTGAACTGAACACACAAATAGTGCTTCACTGAGCCTGTGCTCCAGACAAACTCTCTTCAGAACTGTCTGACTTAATTCTTTGTTTCCCTGTTGCTTATCTCCTGAACTTCTTTCATTCAGCAAGTTTGAACACAAGAGCCAAAGCTATTTGCCTATATGTCTTAAAATGAATATTCACTATTCTGGTTCAATTCTAGTGACTGACATGATTATGGGCTCCCAGCAATGAGTTCCCCACAGAGCCCAAAAGTCTGAAAAGAGCAGCAGCAAAATTAATGGAAGCCAGGAATGGAATAATGGAAGCTTGTTAGTTACTTAAACCCCAGAGACCTTGAATTCCACAGTTCCTGGTTGGTACCGTGCATTGAATCATAGAAACATCCAGGGAAAACAAAACCACTGATGAAGTACACTGGATCATACAATACCTGCTCTGACTACCAAGCAGTTAATTCAAACCAGTGCATTTTTGAGGATGTAACAAACAAGCAAACTATCTAAAGCCAAAATAATAAAGTGCTGGCTATAATAAAGCAGGCATATTTCAGTGTGATAGTGCTAAGTCATTACACTTGTAACCAGTAAATCTTCTACTACATTGAACATACAGATAACCTCAAAGACAGCAAGAGAAAGGCTGTCTTACAGGATAGGTTTTAACCACGCTTGAAGACTCAATACCCAGAATCAGGGCATATCTGGTTCTTGGTGCCCAGAAGGATACTAACTGGTCAAAACCATTTAAGTGAACAGATACATACCCAATATAGACAGAGAGCCCCCAGCTAACTAATGGAGCAACTAAGGTGTGGGTGGCTCCTTTTAGGGAAGACATAGCTGTACATTTATATTGCTTTTTTAGTGGCTGAACATACATCCCCTTACTTGAGTCCAGTTGCATGCTGATGCAGACTCTGGCATGCAGCTTGGAAAAAGAAGAAAGCAAGCTCATTTTGGCAACAGGAGGCCTTCCTGAAAGCATAGTAACTGAACTCTGACACTACTCAGCTTCTCTGAATCAACAGAGGCCATTCAATTCGGGATAAATCCATTACGCCGTACAGCTCTGAGGGGAAGACAAGGTTACATGAGACCTGTGATAGGCAGCT
>JANHGB010046731.1:26744-77839 GCA_026283785.1 Coracopsis vasa
GCTAATCACATTCAGGGTTTAAAGTTTGGGGTAGACAGTGAGATGAATTAGAATAGAGAATTGAATTCTTAGCAACTAGAGTAAGAAAGTATTGTTAAGTTTTAAAAAAAACAAATCTTTTCAAGGATCCCTAGGATAAGAAAAAATTGAAATGTTTGCTTTGGAGTTTCAACTCTCTGCTCACTAGACATACAGTGTTCCATTAGCTGTCAAAACAAATACATTGTTATCCTAACACCTTCAGTATTTAAAGTTTACTCTGCTTTCCAAATCAATTATTAAACCTTCTCTCATGAAAGACACTTCCTTTTCATCATTTATTCCTTATTTATAGCAGTATAAATGAACTATTTTACAAAACAAGCATTATTTCCAATACGGCAAATTAGCTAAGATAGGTAAATCACTGAAACTCACTGACAAGAAGGCTTATGAATAATTAAGTAGCTGATATACAGCTGCATTACCATGAGCCTCTTATCCAGATTGCCATATTTCTCAGCATGACACAAGCTAGACTTTGTTTCTGTAGTATAAAGAGACTCTTAATTAAACCTTCATTCTTCAGCCTACCAAGATTTATCCTTCTTTATATGAGCTCAGATTATTATATTTAATGTTGGAAAATGCTCATTTTCTGCTTAAATTCACCAGATTGCTGATGGGATTTCCTTACACTTTTTTTTTTTCCCAGATTTTATAAAACAACGTGCTATGCATTCTTTAGGTAGCAACTAACTGCTCTACTCCAGCCTTCAGAGTAGTCATCTGATTACCATCATTCCGGGAAAATTCCCATTTTAACATATTCTTAATATGCTGGAGTGGTCTTAACCCGCAGTCATGAAATTCCAAGTAACTGCCTGTGTCTTAACAACCTCAGACTTTGAATACAACATTGGTCTTTGCACACCGCCTGTCACTTCTAGTGCTTGAGTATTGACATTGTATCTCTTTTAGGTTCTTTGCAGCCCTTTAATGACTATGCCAATTAATAATGCATCATTCTCTCTCCTCCAGCAAATTTTAATTGCTGTAATTTATGTCCCTAGACAATTCTTGCACTACAGATGTAATCTATACCACCATGACTGAGTTAGAAGATCACACTCTCAAGGTCCCTAGCAGATAAACAACACAATTTCAAGTTCATAGACATCATCTACAATTGACATCAATTACTGTTCAAGGAAACAAGTCATGACATTACAGGTAACAAACAGATCATTTTTATGTTCTGCAGCGGAGCGGACTTCAGCAGTAGAGCTCTGACAATTAATTACATCTTCACAGCCAGTGCTTTACGGAGGTACTCCAATTCTCTGAAAGGGAAAAATCCATCTAGAAGTAGCAGAGATGGAGGTTCAACACTTGTTCAGCAGGGTGAGGTCTATACTGTTACACAGATATACTCAAAAATAGTATTACTAACACCTTAAGGGTAGTCTTTAATTGCAGCATAAATGTTCCAGTTCCTTGCCTAAAGCCTGAGCCAATGCCTAAGCTGGACTTCAGTTTTTTATTGAAATGTATTTGCAAAGCTCACAGGTACAAGTAAAATCATGCAGAAAAAAAGATGTTTATAACTAACCTCTACTCAGCTCTACAGTTAACCCAAAATTAAGGGTATAACTCTGCATGTCCCACATTAGATTATTATTCACTTCATCCCCTTGCCAGTATTAAGAACGCTTCACAAATCACATTCCAGTGTTGCATTTGTATACAATGTACTATAGCCTACATTGATCCATAGCCCTGTAAAAAACTTCAGTCCCCCTGTTCTTACTGTCATCTCTTACTACCTTCAAGCCACCTCATCAAAACTATAAAGCTCCTTGTGCCAGTTGCTTCAATGTTTCCTCCAAAGCCAAGTATCTTTCTGGCTCAGTACATCATACACTGGTCTCCCTAATAATGCTCACCAAGCACACTGGCTTGTTTACCTCTGCCCAAAGGACACAGCAGCATTAAGACAGTGTACAACCTGTACCTAGCTGCATCAAGCAATGCACGGTATAATCCACTCAGTTAGCCTGGTAGAGTGTCACACTGTACTAGAATATTTTCTCTTCTCAGTGACTCAAAACCTATTAAAGATATAATACAAATGTCAGGTTTGGAAAAAATCGTATTTCCCCTTCCCAAAGATGAAAGGCTCAACATCAATAAGGTAAGAAATCCATAAAAAGAATGGCAAATGGTTACCTTGCCTGCTGTCTGAGCAGCACACTGCACACACTGGATATAACATACTTGGAGTTCACCAAAGCATAATGCTATTGCAGATTACTTGAGGACTGCTCAACCCCGCTGAGGTTCAGAATGGAACTGAACTGTGACTTAAGATCCGGAACATAATTTGGTATTTCTGTTATTGACATAAGGACTATATTTTATAGGGCACAAACCCATTAAAACAGTTGCCCTCAAGCACAGCAATAACCACAATTCTTATACAAGAAATACACTCCTGTTAAACAATCAAATAAATTTACTTGTACGAGTGTCACAGACAGTGTAATTTGTCCCAGACATCTTTACTTGATCCTTTCTTTTTGAAGAGTGCTGGCTTTTAATATATGGGATCACTTAAAGACAGAATGAAAAGCAAAACTTATTGTGGCTTGCAATGCATCTATCATCATTCAACTTCCATGTGCCTACTAATGATTCTTTGAAATAGTATACATCTTTAACTAGTCTCTAGTGAACGATATTCTTATATGCCACCCTCAAAACTCATCTAAAATGCTCCATAAATTTATTGGCAGAGTGCCAATATGCCACATTTCTTTAACCTGTTTCCCCTCTCCTATTAGAGCTGAGACACTCATTTGCTGTTAATTACTTCTAAGAGCCAGAAAGGAGAAAGGATGATAGAAACAGAAACGTAGGGTGGGAAAGAATTCAGGCTCCTTTAACTACACCTCAATCCATCCCTCTGGAACTTGGCAGCGAGCACAGAAGCCCTCCAGCACTGAAGCCCTTTCTGGTGGCAAAAAGCTATTTAGGTTGCTGGCAAGTCACACCTCAGCTTTCACACAGCTGGCTCATATGCAGCAGGTTACAAGCTGTTGCTACAGCAATTACTACACTCATCAAGTAGTACACAATGGTATGAACCTGCAGGTTCTCATAACTCTTCTCACAGACCAGCCTGCATCAGTCTTCCACATGACAGCAAAACCAAACAAAACAATACCAAAAATTCAACAGGTAACAAAACAACCCTCCACCACAAAAAACATGTTCAGCTATAAATGATTACACCAGCATTTAACTATTACTGGCTTCTCATGAATGCCTGAGAAATTACTAAAAGAAGAGCTTCTCCAGAGTCAATAGCTTAGATTACAATGGCCACCATTTCCTGAGTGTTCAACTACCTCAGAAGCATTCTAAACTGCAAATGAAGCCAAAGATGTGCTTATTACAATTTCACTGTGAAATGGTATAAAACTGCAAAGTCATCTAGATATATCAATCCCTGATATTCTTAAAATAATCACAAAAAAGTAACCTAAATTGTCAACCCTATTTTCCCTGAAATAGTGGCAGTAATGATACCCGATTTGAAATTACTCTCTATAATTACAAAGTATTTAGGTATTACATTGACAGTCACCGTAAAAGAGCCAAAGTAGTTAATAATTGTGCATTCAGGTTCACTGCTGTAATAAAGTGCCTGATAAGCCAGGCACCCGGACAGTAAAAAGTAAGGGCTGCAGTTATCTGATACAGTGAGCTCCATCTGTTCTGCTTATCAAATGAGGGAAAACAAAAAACAAACCTTCATGACAGGGTCACATATAATTATAATGTACTTGTGCAAAGGGACCAAACTAAAAGAACACTTGAGTTCTCAACTTTACAAGCATCAAATTAACTTTAAAAGGGGGTGGGTGCGTGTTTAAGTACTTAATTACAGCAGAACCTCAGCTCACGAAACAGTTGCAGTACTCATTCACAAGTGGCTCAAATTCAAGATTGCTGCTCTCACAAAGACTTTCAGATCTTTCTCTAACCTCTCCTCAGTTATTGTTTTCACCCCTTTGAGCTTAATTTTCCAGTGAGCACAAAGTTGCAGCTTTTGAGGACCCTACACTGCTGTAACACATTCAAGGAGCATACACAACTACAACGAAATTGAACCTGCACATGCAAGAGCAGTCCATTTCTTCACCAGTAACTCTTATTAACAACATTATGACTACAGAGAAGTCAAGGATGGGAGTCAAATGTGCCACTGCTTCCCTTAAAACACCCTGTTAAAAAGGGGAGATAAAGTCAGGTTCCTGGGACAGTAGAAGAAATAATCATAATAAAGACAATTCTACTGAAAGCCACACACAATAGTGAGGTCAGCAGAGTGGTGTCTCTGTATGATTTAGAATTAAGCCTATAATATGTTTCTCTAGGAGCTCACATGTGAAGAACTAAGCAATTTTTTCTTCCTGTCTTGCTGTATCATACTAGGAACAGTAATAAGTATGTCAACCAAGGAAAATGCCTAGCACTGAAAAAAAGAAGAAATCAAACCCACAAAACCTAAAAAGCTCCTTAAATCTACTTTCCTGTATTTCTTTAACTTGTGAAGGATTGAGCATAGCCTCTCCATTACTGCCAAAAGCCTGAATTGTAGCAAAGTTAAATCCTACGTGCTTCAAATTCCTAAGATTGGAACAGCTATAAAGAAGTTTCCAGCCACTACAGCGAGCGGCTGCTGTAATGTAAATAATTTCATTTTAATTAGAGAGCTTTTGCGGTGTCTCTCATTACCCGTATACTTAAGTACAATCAGGCTCAAAGGCTGTACAATTACTTCCTTGGTCTGCAACGTAACAACTCAAGCTGTGCAAAACGTTCACAGTGAAACCTGGAAGTTTTGAAAGGTAAAGTTTGCTCACCTTGATTCCACTGCTTGCAGTGGAGAGCTTCTTTTTTTGATTAGTAGAGTTGCTCAATTTTTATGACCAAGACAGGGTTTGTTATAAAGTATTAACCAAACAAGAAACAGGCACACAAACCCAACCACCACCATGCTCCACTATTGCTTATACTGAATACCAGCAAGAGATCTGTTCTTTATAAAATGACAGGAAAGACACTGCCATAGGTCAATAAGGATGCATTACTAACACCACATACTCATTTGAAACAAAATTACGGAATCCTGAAACCGACACTAAATACAAATTAGTATTTTAAGTCATTTTCAGTCATGCCCTGAATGGAAGCATAATATGAAATTTTCTGTGTCCAAAGTCCTCTGTACAAGGGGTAAAGACATACAATGGAAACAATGGTGGAATAAAAACCTACCTTATCATCAAGAAGTCCAAATTCCCTAATATTAGTGACTGGCTGCACTTCAATTTGGACATATTTTATCTCTTACAGATACATGCTTCAATAAAGTGAAGTATCTAAAACCCAATGAAATCATCTGAATCTTCTCATGATTACAGATCAAAATCTCTTCAGGTTCGCTGGAAAAAAAAAGGACAGAAAATCACACCGAGCAGTCTGCCTCATCACTTAACAAGAAAGCTGCTTCTCCTCCTCGTGTGAGCACTATCAGTCACAGAACACTTCCAGACATGAAAAAATGGGTAGCCAAATCTTAAGCCCAGCAATGGCATGAGCCACCAAGATGGTTACTTCTCTCTACAACCTTATATGCATTTACCCTGCACCATATTCTTGTACATTAGCATCACAGGAAAGTAACAGGTCCTCTCTCAAAACTGTAATTGCAACATAACAAGACGAAGGGTGGAAATTGGGAGCAAAGGACAGCAAAAGACAACATACCAAACAGAACTTTAGAGTATTCAGAAAGCAATGAGAAGGGATTGATAAAGACAAAAGAGAACTCTCAAAATGCAAGAGAGAAATGGAACAGTACAGAAGAGAGGAAATCTGAACCAGTCTAAACAGAAACATCAGAGGTAATTAGCAAAAAAGCAGCACAGATGTTTCCTTCCCTGCTCCAATAAAAGGTAAATGAACTGATCTTTAAATAGGACATGCTTTAAAGATTCCAACCTGGCCAAGACCCTCAGCTATAGTATTAATTACACCAATCTGTCATCTGAATTTATCGTGAAGACCAGCATTTAGGACCAATGTACTACAAAAAATCTTATTCATACTAGTCGTTCTTGTAACGTCCTTCCAATGATTTGGACATCTAAACAGTGAGACTAACTCCCAGAGTGAAGTATGTAAGGAGAAAAGCATCCAGGGCAAAGCCCTGGAGAGACAGATGGAGTGTATTTCCACTACACTGTACCAGTGCATACTGCCAGACTCTCACAGCCTTGGTTTCATATTTGGACCACAGTTCTTAAACTGACAACGAGGGACAGATAATTGTCTGAAAGCACATGAAAAAGATGCAGTATTCCATGTAGAATACTGGACGCAGGACAGACTTTCTTCAATATAAAGCAAATGTGACATGGTTTAAAAAGTGTATATTAGCTAATTATCTTAGCAACTTAAACACTGGAACCACAAATGTCATAATTCCATACAGTCCAGAATATATTTTAGTACTACTTGACTGAGAAGCCACAGTACCCGTGAACTACATTCAGAAATGTAAATCCCTCCTGCCCACACTAGATCATCCGTTGTCAGAAATCAATACATCTATTAAGCTTAACACAAGTACACTGACTTACAACAATGCTTACTTTTCTCAAGTTTCCTCAGAAAAGCATCACTCTCTGTAAGGGTCAACCATGAGAAAAATGCTTGACATCTTTTCATCTGTCAGGACCATACCTGCTTTCCATCATTTGACAAAAGATTTCCTGGAAACTGAAGCTGAAATTATTTTTTGCATACAAAAGGGAACTGAGCTCTACTCCTCAGGCAAAACTACTCAATCTGTAAATAAACTTTGAACATGCCTACAAATCTCCTCATGGAATATATGAGTGAATTTTAAGTGCCACAGAGACTAAGCAATTAACAGAGTACAAGAAGGTTTTACACTCACAAGGTCAGCAATTGGTCTTTTATAGAGGAACACTGAGGGGAGTTATCAAGCTTTTTAGTACTACTGCTGTAAAGTATTACCATGAACAAATGGTGATTCACTACTGTGCACAATTTTGCTTTTATTTACACATATAACTAAAGCACTCACTAAAATTAAGACTTTAGGAGCACACAGCAAATATCTTAATGTGAGGTTTCCTCCAAAGACATAACAGTATTGCTGTATTTCCCCATCTAAGGTACTGAAAACTAACTGTACCCATTAAGCTACTAACAGCACTCTGTACGAGGCCCATGGGAAGGATTTCCATGCAACCGTTAACGAGCATTAAGTAAATACGGACATGACCAATTCCTTCGGACAAAGCATCAGGTGAAGGCGAGAACGGGACAACCACCATCACACCCACACTATTTTGCAAAACTATCCATAAACAGTCATTTATTGTCCTGTTGTAGAATTAGTTTTAGAAAATACTGCTCCTACTTTTAGCCTCTCAGGCATTCTCTTCTTCAAAACAAAGTGTACTTCTCCTGGTATACAGCACTAACTAGTTTCCTGCCACACTTCACACAGTTTTCCTACCAGCATTAGCCAAGGACTGATAATGCTACTCAGCTCACTTTCAAGTTTTTCTCTCACTGATCCTGAAGGGGCATTACAATTAGTGCCATGGCACTGATCTTCCTGATCTTATTATTACTAACACAGTTGAGAAACATGCAAAGATTCTTCACCAGGACAGTCTCCACTCTCTGTTGGGCATGGGCAGTCTTCCATGCTAAAACTCTTGACACAACAGACTGAGACAACAGTACCTAACACATTTCATATTAGGATAACCTCCACATCTGGTACATAAGTAGACTTCCCAAATCTTTATTGTTATAGTCAGTCATACCCTGATGATACTAGTTACAGTGTTGCACGCATAAACCTGAGGAAAGCACAAGCAGGCCCCACTAGGGTATTACAGCATCATCACTGCAGGTGGAACGATACCTGCATACCTGGACGCTGCCATTTCAGCAAATTCTCAGTCTAATTTTCAGAACTGCTGAAGCCTCAAACCTGCAGATAGGGCAAGTAGAGCTATAAATAGTCAGCAAACCAGAAAACCCTGGATCATTAAAAACCTGTTCAAAGAAGCAACTGTGATTCGTATTATTTACCTGCTGTGGTTTACGTTTTAATTCTAAATCAAGTCATCATAAGCAAAGGTTACTTATGTGGGGAAGATTTAAAATTTTTACTAGCAAATTAAAAAAGTTAGCACTTGGCCAATATTATTAATTCGTGCACCAGAAGCAACAGCTTACTGTCAGACAAAACGTGCTATTTGAAGGGAAAGACAGCTTAAAAATTGGCACCGTGTTAAGGAGTCAATGCATTTCAAAAAGTTGACTATGATACAAATCCCAGCTACTCTGCTACCTTGAAGTTTGATACAAACTTAGGACCTTTAATCAAAAGTTACTTGATATAAATAATTTTTTTAACCAAGTTCAGTACATACCTCTTTATTATAGTGACCTTTGCGCCTCTTACAGCAAACAAAACGTAAAACCTCTCCTGAAGAAGAGGTACAATTACAGACAACACAGTTATTTAACTACTCTCTACTAGAAAGCTATACCTTGTAGGTGAGTATGTTACACATTTGCTAGGGAGCACCAAGATCACTTTCAGAAAGAATATTTAAAGCTTCTTTAATGAAAAATTGGCATGTTTTCAGACACATATAGCATTTTTTATAGAAGGTAAGTTCTCCCTTAAGTTCCTGGCCAGTGGAAAGCTTTCAATATCTTGTTAAAAAATACTGGAACCAAGCCATAGTAACCTCTTCACACTTCAGGCTGTTCATGGATCCTATTTCACAGCTCATTCAAAAGGAAGATTAGAAGGCATTTTTCCATTTCATATATTAAATGGTTTAATTCACAAGGGATTCGTGTCAATGTAAGTATCCAAAAATAGCATGCTTCCTGTCTGAACCATATTTTCTCAACCCGATTAAGCCATGTTGCACCTGCACAGCCACCCACTGCCACCACTGCTCATGTTTCATAGCATAAACCCTGCAAAAAGGGAACCACTCAACCAGGATCTTTAAACTGTACTCCTGTTTCCTAATAAAAGAACAAATACATAATTAATTTTATTATATCACAAACAGAAAGAAACACACTAATTGAAGATTTTGTAAGAACTTGGTTCTTACAATCACCTGAAGAATTTGCACTTGTGTTCTTTCTGTAAGGACTGAAACTCATGTCTACCATGACTTCTGCAGAAAGCAACACCAAATACTTCAGTAAAGACTAAGTAAAGTTTTGGGGAGGAGGAAAGGAAGTGGAAGAAGATTATATAAACTTTTTTTGAGCTTTGCTGCAATCTGTCCTAGCCTAGTAATAAATACTAGAGGACCCTAAATAAGTAAGATCTCTGACATCCACTTTATCTCTCAAAAGCAGCTCTTCCTAGAACGCATAACCTCAGCATTATACTGATAAATCTGTTACTTCTTGTGTCTTAAAAGGATCACAAGCTGAACCAGCATAACTGAAAACCATAAATGATTATATAATGTGCTAAGTAACTTTCCTCAACAATCAAAGGAAGATGTGAACAGTTTACAGTCAAATTCCAGTTTCCACATTACTTTATTCTTGGTTTTATTATGTGCACTTACAGCTTTTTATAAGCAATATTGTAAATGGTACCAGGCTATTTTTTTGCACTATTACAAAATATATAATACATTGATTAGCCCATAAACTCTATTTACAGCTTTCGTTCAACAGCAATGTATCTCACTGTTTACACAGCTGTTTCTGCAGTAAATCACTGCAGGAGGCAAACACAAGATACTATGTTAGATTTGGTTAGTCTGCTACTGAACTGTCCCAAGAGAAATATCAAAGAACCAACCTGTGCTTCCTGAAACTCACCATTCCTATGTCAGAAAACATGTGACACTTCATAGCAATATGTGCATTTCATTCTCCTGCAGTGCTGGCTCTAACAGAGGATGACAAGGTGTGGGTTCTGTCAGCGAGGTTTGATGACATGTCTACTCAATTGGTACAATCTACTCTTGTCTGATGTGGTTGATGTGTTTAGATGGCAGTGCAATGCAAGCACTGCTTAACACTATTATTGAGCCCTGAATCTGAGCAGAGCTGATTAATCCAACTGCAAACTTTTCCCAGTTGATGACTCTGTGCTCCTCATTTTCTCAGCAGAGGCAAGGGGAAGGGGAGGATTGAGCTGGGACTTCTGAAAAGCTGATAAGAACTTAGAACTGCAGCTGAAGTCAGAGTCTTTGCAGTATGAGAGTAAACAAACTCCAATGCGCAGCCTGCCAAAGCAGCAGCACCAGATGCACAAAGGATACTTTTGACTTTTCGCGTCAACTCATCACTTGTGAAGTGCAACTATAACCTTTTCCATTAAAGAAGTCCACTAGCAAGTCATTAATTTTCATAAAGTGTTACAGTGCTGTTTGATGGGAATGCTGTAAAATTTCTGCAAAGACATAATGTGTAGTAAGCAGCATCAGAATGCATGCAGTAGTTTCTATTCTGGTACTTCCAACACTGCAGTGCTGGATTCCACTGCAAGGGAATTGCTCTAACATGTTAGTGGCAAAACTCATTTAAATAAAACATTAAGCACTCTGGAGTATACTTAAAGTCCTAAGAATAAATTAAGAATCCCATTTTTAGCACTGATGCTGGCAGACAGAACTCTTATGTTATAAATCTATTTTTCACTGACTCTCATCACATTTGCTTTTCAGAACATAGAAAAGTCATCAGTTTCAGAAATATATTTCATTAGAAAATTACTAGACATGATGTAGATCACAGTATTTTAAGCATAAACAGCCTCATAAACTGATTTTCCATTGTTTTACCCTGTGTCACCTACACCTTTAAATTTCTTGGAGCAGGGAACAGCTCACAATCAGCATGTGTTTACATAGAGGAACATGGCACTCAAGAAAATCAAACGGGTGAACGTTTTACACCTCAACAGTGAAAATAATAATTCATCATTTTGATAATGAAAGCACCATTGCATTAATGTCAGGATAGAATTTAAGTCCAACAGTAAGCATTTATTCCATGATGGTGAGGTAAAAACCCAACACAAATTATGATCTCTCTCACATTCTGAGAGAAAAATCAGGCTTGTTACAAGAAGGTATCTTTTTTAGTTATAAGCAAGGAAGCCCTGGATATCACTTATGTTAAAATTTACAAGGATTCAGAATCCCAAGTAGCTTTTACATCGATGCCTGTAGCATTTTGATTTTCTGCACACTTTGCAAATAGGGTTTGCACAAAGTAAATCATATTGCTGTAACTCTGGATTCCAAGTTTCCAGAAGAGATTTAAAAGGTTACTCACAAAACTGTCCAGCAGAAAATCATCAAGTAGCAGAGGTCAGCCTTTATCCCTCACAAGATGACATTTTGGAAATAGAAAACAGAAGATTGGAAGGGAAAAACCCTGCTTTCTCAGGAATACGATAAACCCAAATGCATTTGTTTACAGTTACTCACGGATTCTCACAAACTTGTTGAGCTGCATTCTTAAAGGGCAATTACAAATCTTTCATCTTCTTTTCTCCCAGGACATTCTCAAGGTTATCATTAGTCCTTTAGCATCAGAAGAAAAGCTCAAGATACCTCAGATAATCAAGAATCTGACTCAGAGTTAAAATGACACCATGTGCAGTTATCTAAATGCACAGCTATGATATCACTTCAGCACAAACAGGGATAGCATCATCAACTGGCAAGATTAATACAATGTCCTGCTTCTTACACATTTGATGGCTCTCTTTACAAAATCCAAGATTTCCAAAATCTTTCTTCTAATTACTCCAGGAATGGAATACCAGATGGCTCATTTCTGTGCTACATTACACTTGCAAAGAGAGTATGTGAGCTTTGCCACTGTTTTCACAGTTTTTGTTATCCGTAAACTGGGGTCAAAAGGCTTATTACTGTTATGATGGAGCTCTGGAGTACCACAATTAGCACTGAACCATAATGCAGTATCTGAAAGGATAATGGCAAACAAAATCTGATGGCTATGCATATTTTCTTTCTTTCTCCATCATGCATATTCTTAACTTGTATAGAGAACTCATGTCTCCAATAAGGGATAAGCACAGCTTCCCAAGAAGATCTTCCTCCTACAATAGATACTATTGCCAAGCCTTTCAGTATAGAAACCTTAAGAATAAGGACCTGATATCCGAGTTACAATGCCTAGAACACTTTATAGGAAGTATATGTATCCTCAGGTCTTGAAATTCTAGATTTCCTATAAACAGACACACAATGAGAGACAGTTAGGAAACAAACAGAGGTATACAAATTTCACATCACGAGAAACACCCACCTACAGAATGCACAATACTATTTGGTGTGGAATTTCAAAGTTACTATGAATTATCAAATCCATGTCCAAACACCTACCTACTACAGCACGTAGCACACACATCCTCTGGCTTGTCAATGTACACTGAAGAAATTAATTCAGAATAAAAAAAACCCCAAACACTAAGTAGCCATTTTTGCTTTTTGATGTTTTCTTTCCAAGTAAGACTATCTGCTCATCCCTGCATTCGAGACATCTGATAAAAGCGAATGTTGCACGTGATCCATGAGCGCCAAGATTGTTTATACCGTGCATCACTGCTCTTATCTACAGAAACTGCAGCTAGTCTGGGACAAGATGAAAGAGGATACTCTGCCCAGATTAATAACTGTTTTGAAGAAAGGAAAAAAACATAGCTGATTGCACACAATCTATGGTACACAAGCCACAGAGGCTAAATCATTCCAGCAGGAAACAAGGTGGTTTCCAAATGACGGTTTAGAATTAGATTCAAGGAAAAACTTGACTTAAATTTTTATTTTGTATTCTCCAAGATACAGAAATTAAAAAGTTAACAGCTTAAAAAATTAAACAGTTCATAATAAAACTGAGGCTTCCTGTGATCTTTATTCTCCGGCAATATTCTTTATTATCACAGGATAACGTGGGATCTCAAGATGGCAACTATTAACATTCAAAGAGCATTAATGAAATTAAGTTCTAAGCCTCCTCTTGTTTCATGAGTCTTTAGAGAGCTGCTTTTTCTACATCTTTGAAGATATTTAAAAAGGCGCTTTTGTATTAAAGTGAAATTTTCCATCTAAGGTTTTAGGCTGTACTTAAAAGTTACAGAAGACACAGCACAGACTGTGATCAGAACTCAAGACTGTCATACATTAAAATGATCAAAACCAGTATCAATTCATAAACTTTGTGATAAGAAAGCAAAATAACAATGTATCTAATAACGGAGACTAGAGAAACTACTACATCAAAGCCATATTACTGTAAATATTTAAATGCAATAGAATGTCAAATGTGTTTGAAATACTAGTGCTGGAGTAGGGGGTATTCCAGCACTTTGGCCAAATGCAAAATATTTCTTGTCATTCCTTTCCTATCACCCTTTTAGTAGGTGTCTTCAAGCTTGCAGCAGGGGAGAAAACACAAGGTCTGTCATTACCTTCTTTCCAAGGCATCACAGCCAGACTGTTGCTATAGGGGATTTTAAACATTAAAACTTCTGAAATTTGGTTACCATAACAACAAGTTACTTGTACAATTAACTGAAGTTAAACACACTAACTTTCCTATTCAAACCTGTTGTGCACCTCTTTCACGATGATCCCATATAACCAGAAAACAATACTCTTCCACTGTGATCTGTCCTTATTGACTTTGAGGCAAATCTCTGAACATTTCACTTTTCACTCCCTCAGGTGTGCAGAAGCTATGCACTGCAGTACAGGCATTTTAAGTATGCCACTTTTTCTAACTTGAAGAATAGTTACTGTAAGATTCCAAAATAAATTTCACTAGAAGATCATTCAATTCTTCTTTCATGGGTACTCATCTGTCAAGTTCCTTCCATCCCAGATCAAATATTTTTACTTACAAACTGCAGCTAAGAACATCCCATCTTTAAAAGCAGAAGGCCTGGTTTCATTGAATTTTTGGCACAAGGAGAACAGTTATGGTGAACTTTTTTCTCCATAGTTACTGTTCCACATTTACACAAACAGTGCAAAGACAGCCAAAGTTATCAACATAAAAGCTCTAACAATACAGCATATTTGCAATTAGCAAATCTAACTGACTTCTGCTAGGGACAAATAATCTCTGTTGTCAAGGTGTTATTACACCAATCTTTCTACAGTTTGACTGGGAAAGCATTCGTAAAAAAACTTTCCCAAGTCAGTCCATTAAAAATGTAGATCCTGATATATGGGATCTGCAAGTATTTAGCAGAATAGTTGCATAAAATGGGGGGAAACTTGTATGATATATTCAAGAGTAAATACTACCTATGAGAAGATCTCTCTGGCACTTACGTACGATTTTTAGGGGCTTATTTTTATTTAGCATTAAGTTGCTCATGATTTAATTATCAATGCTATTCCCATTTCCACTTAATGAAGCAAAAAGAGAGAAAAAGATGACAAATTGAGGATGTGCGTTAGAGTGTTTAGATTTGTTTACTATGCTTCCTGAATATCTCTTCTACAAGCAGCGTAAATTCAGAGTTTAGTCTCCTCTTTTAGCGAAGACGTTTCAATTTCAGGTTGTGGCATCACCAACACCACATTTATTTCAAGTATTCTGCAAGCTGTGTAATAACATCCATAGCTGCATTAAGAGCATGCAGCCTTAAGACATATGAGCTGCTCAAAAGATGTTGCTCAAAGTTTGACCATATTGCATCTCACAGATATCAGCTACCAGTATTGCAGATACCCTTGCTCATGAACAGGATACGCTCTCATCTTAAGTGAAGGTAACTACAGGTGTAAACATTTTCCCTTTTCATCCAAGCTTCTTGTCTGTGTTTTTTCCAAGTGTAACTTTTTATCCTGTTTTTCATGACTTCATAAATTTCTGCTCAATTTCCTCTAGGAAAAGACAAAGGTGCACGGAAGGTGTATGCTGTGTCTAGACAATACACAGAAGATCACTCTGAAATAAAAACTTCGACTCCATACCCACAGCATGTCAAAAGCATCAAAAACGTAAGTTCCTGATGACGCAGAACCACCACTGATTTCTAACACAAACGTAGAAGCAACATTAGAAAGCGAACTAGTTCTATTACTAAGAGACAGAAAGCTTAAGACTAATTAAACAGTTCATCAAGTATTAGAAAGCATGCTCAAACACAGCAGTAATTTGGACTTTCAGTTACTCATGCAAGACCTAGCTCAGCAAGACAACAAATGGTATAGGTGATGACACTTCAGGTCTACATTCCTATTGACAATCCTTCTACACAGGTCTTTGAAGGTAAAGATTCTTTAAGGCTCATAGCTGGCTTTTAAGCATTGAAGTACAGTGTATTAAAATGCATACATACAAGCATTACTTGTTTATACATTGTGTGTACATTTGTATGTGTGAGTGCCTGCACCTAAAAATCAAAACACCACACACAAATCTTCATTCCTGGAGATTTTCAAGACCTGACTGGAGGAAGCCCAAATAAGCTGCTCTGACCTCATAGCTGGTCCTGCTTGAGCAGGGGGCTTGTCAAGATGATGTCCTGAGGTTCCATCTAACTAGGATTTTCCTATGATTCCTATATAAATATCCTGCTGAAAGACTTTTTCAAGTTTTAAGTTTATTTAGAATAACCAGAGCTGTAGCAGCTGCAAAATGAATAGATAACTGTTACTATCAGGTAATGATGCTATTTGATGTGAAGCCTATTATATTCCTTATGAACAAGTATATTTCTCCTTATTTTCTCAGAAGTCAACTAGTCAAAACAGCACAAAGAACAACACATGATTTACCACACTTGTTAAAAACCCAAGTGATTATAACGTACAGCATAGACTTTTCTTTAAGTGGAAAGAATAAAAGACACCAAATGCCCGTGTATTATCTGTAATTAGGGCAACTAACATTTTTTATCATTTACATAGTTACTGATAAGAAATTATTTTTTTTCCCCTTATGTGAAAGAGATATGATAAAATGACTATTAAAGTCACTGGTATCATTTATTACAGATAATGAACTCTTTCTGCCAAAAAGAAGGATAATTTGGACAAAACAACTTTAGGAATCCAATATTAAGATGTGAGGATGTATTCATTATACTACATTAGCCCTCTTCTTTACATGTCCAAGCACTGATACCACATTCAGTGTATAAGAAACGGAATAAAGGTGGGTTTCTCCAGAAAGTAATTCAGGGCTGCTCATTTAGGAACCAAATTTAATTAGAAGAAAAAACATCATTCTATCCTGGATATCCAATTTACCTAATGCAACTTTTACTACAAGAATACTCTTTGTAGAGTTGATCATGCAGTCTGTGCTTTCAAAACCTAATAAAGTGCTTAGATACCACTGTTAACTCTCAGTGTATCATTTTTGTTTCCTCACTGTTAGACTTCCACACTCTTACATTTTACCATAATTCCCTTAATCATTTATAAACTATAAAGTTACTGAGTTGTGCATGCTCTTCTCACCCTTACAAATAAGGGTTCTTTGACAGTGCCAACCTCTTGATATTTACAGTTGTTTATTTCTGATAGCTTGGCTAAAATGCTAAAGCAGAACATTGTTTCACAGTTATCCCTCACCAATGGATTTATCAATATCTGAAAGGACCATTGTGATGATTTCCCAGATTTTGCACGAGTGGTAGAGTGCTTAAATCCCTTCCGAAATTAACCTGGAAGCCCTTCAATGAGGTTTTAAGTTCACCATGTGCTTTGTTTTCTCCGTGAAGCTTTACAAAAGACAAGTATGCACCATTTTTGGTGGTCATGATTAAATCAGGCAAGAGGTTACCTGAAATGATTACTGATGAACTGAACTTTGAACCCTTCACACACACTGGTAAGCAGTTTATACACATGGATAGTTTCATTAAGTATAAACCGCAGCAAGTCTTTTGCCTAATGGGTTCATACCATAAACACCAGCTGAATTATGTAACAAGAGTTATCTAAGAAGAGGAAACTTCCTTTGCAATGATAATTACAAGCAAAACAATGACATTGATTGCTTAAACAATAGAGTTAAGCAAACCAATAAGAGTATGTTAAAGGGTACAAAACACTGTCAGCCTCCAAGAAAACAGCTTTCTGGTCAGGGGTCACTGATGGCTGTACCTTCTCATGCTCTATACTCCACATCTGCCGCATACCTATTCTTATTAACAATCATGACAAAAGCCATTTAAAGAGAGGTAGATCTGGCCTTGACCCACTGACGTTCACGACAAGTACATCAAGAAACAGGAATTGCAGGTTAATGGGCCACAAAGTTTAGGAAACACTGGTCAAATACGTTTCTTCAGAATACTGACAAATATGAACCAGAGTTAAATGTGCTGAGGTTAGACACTGATTAAACACTGAGAAAGATGCTTGCAGTACTTATACCTTAATTGTAAGTTTTCAGTCTACACTGCAGCTTTGCCTGTATGGAATGCTGTTGTAGCTGAGGATTATAACACCAATTTTAGTCAGAAGCAGCACAGTAACTCAGAACACTGGAGAGCTTGAGTTTATCAAATACCAAGAGCTAGGAATGAAACTTTTCAGAGAGACAGTACGTTCTTGGATTCCTGTGGTTGTTTTGTGGTCCAGTTGAAGGCAAAAGTTCTATGATTCTATAACGAGCAAGAGTTCTTATGCTCCAGCTATTAGAAGGGAAAAATTTTACTCTGAACTCCTCATAAACCAAATAATGGAGTCCAAAGGAATGCCCTCTCATTCACGAGGCTTCTTTCCATCAGCTACTGTTTAGTCACCTTGTGGACCCAACAGCATTAAAGAACTCACAGCTGAGTCATCACTCAGGAAGGAAGTATGCTGAAATAGCTCAGCAGACATGTAGGCAAGCAAAGACATAGATCCCAGCTTCCATTCCCAGGTTGACAGAGCGCAAAACAGTCCCTGAAAGTATTAAGAGATGAAACCTTTTCTGCTAAGCATGGGAAGAAAGGCAGAAGGAAAGGTAAGTGTACCTATAGATACATATTTTTGTTTATAACGTATATAACATTGGAAATTCAGGACTCATCTAGCACTGAGAAACATCTACCATCTTTCAGCTTTTTACACCTCTGCTGAAAGTTAAACTTGGTGCAGCTCAAGGCTTTGTGAGAAGCAAAGAGAGAAACCCCAAGCTTTACTGAAACACCATGAAATCTGCAGAATGGCCAATATTTCCACAGCCAAGCCCTACATAATTCTGAAAACAAGCAAGATGATAAAAGCCTTTCAGGTAAATTAGCAGTATTCACTTTTCCCTTCCTAAGGGAATGGAGTTCTATTGTATTTCATAGCAAGTTTAAGTTTGTTTGGTTTTGTTTGGGTTTTTTGATTTTATTTGTTTTTCCTTATACAAGGCAGCTTTCTTTAATTCACATAAACCTGTATATCATTCTGCATACCCACTGTTAAACTTACCTCTGATATTTGAGAAAGTCCATATATATGGCTAAGATTTGAGAAAATATGAAAAATTCATCAGCCAGTAATTGAACTGTTGTAGTCGATTGCCCCAGAACTGCTCTGTATGGCATACTAATTCCAAAGGCAGATTCTCTACGGCACACTAGAAATTGTTTATGCAAATCACATTCATGATCAAGAGGAAATATGCTACAAACTTTTATAACTTGGATAAGTTTTGATTGTATCTTCTCACCAGAGAAACGGATGTAGGACTAGGGAGCTCAAATTTTGTTTTTCTGGTAGAACACTTGATCTTTTTCTTCTTTTATTTTTTATTTCTATCATTAGAAATTCTCTGGCAGGTAAACAAACACCTACCAGCAACTGGCTGATAATTTTGAGGTTACAAACTGTCTTTTATAGGAGATTTGGCTGAAAGAAGTAATTAAATGCATACTTTCCATCACATCTTGCGTGCTTAGTTTGCATGGAGATAACAGATGTGATAAATAGTTGTCATTCACGTGGCCACAAATGAAAAGTATTTTCAGATTTGAAATTCAATTCTGAACCATTGTCTATACCTACTCATCGTGAGATTAAATCTCTGCAGCTTTCACTTGCTACTTTATGTAGTTGTGTCTTTGCATTAGAATTTCATCAGAGAATGCTCATATAATAACAAGTCACAGCAGTATTACATATAAGAAAAAACTCAAGGAAGAGAGAAGAGGCACTTTTTAATTCTTTACAAGCCAGGATATATCCACAGAAACACAATGAACACACAACTACAAGAATGGTTAAGTTACAATTATTGCATTCATAATTCATTCTACAATTAGACCTGTGGTACACCTGAAGAACTGATAACATCTATATATGCACACATTGCTATTTCCTACTGTTACCATAATGGATTCTTATTTGCCATATGGTTTGAACGGAATGGTTGTTCGCTGCAGCTATAAATGGCTGCCTCTATCTAGACTATTGCAATTACTGAATACCAGGTTTAGTGATTACCTTCTGATGTTTTTAACATTTTCTTCTTTGCAGAACAGTAGTTAGATGCATCTCTACATGACTCCACTTTTCCATCATGCCAGACACAGCAGAAGAAATTCACGAATTCGCATTAGTGATGAGGGGTCCTTTATAAAGGTAGTTTGGAAGTGTGCGATGTGACAGAATTTAATCACATCCATTGAATCATGATGCTGTGTTTGCAAAGCCAGGTTTTGTTTTCAAGTATTTCTCATTAGTGCTGTGTACATGTCTAGCATTTCAGCAATTGAGGTATTCAATTTTAAAAAGATGAGATTGCTCCATTCCATCAGCTGTTTAATTTAGTATGAGATTAGAACAACAAAACTATACCTTTACATTATGAAATTTACATCTGACTGTCTCAAAGTCTACTACCAAACAACTCCTTTTGTATGCCATTAGATTAACTAACTTCATTTGCCTGTCACAGCCAAACGCATCCCCTTTCCTTCCATTCATCAAGGGCCCTCTGCTACATCTCACTCTTCAGCTCTGGTTCCAGCTTCACCTGAGCTTCCTTGAACTATAACTAGACCAAGAAGTACTGCACCCGATCCCCAGATGTGCTTGCACTAAACAATTAATACATATACAGACTGACAGAAATTGGCCAACAGAAAACCGTTCACCTTAAGCTTTTACCTCAAGCCTTTCTCTGAAACAAGCCACTTACCTGATCCACCCAGCCATTAGTCTCCAAAAATATATCTGTTTATAGCCAATACCTCCCTCCCCCTAAAATTATTCTATTAGATGACAAAAACCATGGAGAAGTTAGAATCCTGCCTTCATAACCTTCCCAAGGTTTGACACTGTACAGTAAATACACTGCCAAAGGGGCATCAATCCTTTGCTTACGGGGGAAGAAAAAAACCTTCCTTGCTGGGTTTCACATAGGCTACCAGCAGAAAAGAGGAGAAACTTCAGGTACTTCAGTTTCTAGATTTAAGAATGAAATTCCCATTCATTTATCCTGATGTAAGCTCACAAGTCATTTCCTTGAAACCTGAACAGTTATACTAGTAGAAGAGAGTCAGGCCTATATTGTATATAACAAACTTCAAACTATTTCCTGAAATACGCCTATTTATATATACAGTATGTGAATTGCAAGACAACCATCATCTGGAAAACAACTTTATCAATTGATCTCTTTAAAGAACCTTTTTAAGGAGGATGGAAAAGAATAAAGAGGTTTCTTCTCCCTTCCTAACCTGTCAAGTACTGCTGCAAATTTCAAGAACAGACACACTAAGTCGAGACTTTGAAACCTTGCTGCTGTATCCACTTTCCCCCTCCACACCTATGAAGCAAAGGGTGCTTGTTAAACAGGTCCTTGAAAACAGAATCAGTGTAAGTACATCAAGTAGAAACAGACTGCGGCTATGAATCTACTCAGGAAAGAGTAGCTACTGAGCACACGACCTGTTATGGGTTCCCGAGAACAGGAAAAGTAACAAACATCAGCATTGGTCTTTGCTTCTTGTAACAGGAGAGCTGAGAGGGGGAAGAGACGGAGTAATGAAACTGGAAAAAGAAGACAGGAGCAAATACATAAGGTTCTAATCAACAAAGAAAAGATTTGTTGGACATTAAGAGGAAAAAGGGAAAATAGCCCATCTAATTAGAACATAACAACTCCATTACTCCAAGAATGGGAATACATCAGTTCAACACACATTAGAGTTAAACATAGAGCCAGCACTTCCTGAACAAAGTCATTACTTCCCCAGAGCAGGTATGTTTTACCACGACAGCACTGCAGAATTTAGTCCCAAGAGCTAGAGATGTCTCTGGGCACATTTCAGAACGTGCACTCTGTAACTCCACTAGAGACTTAAAGTAAGCACAATTATCTATATACACAGAACCTTATACTTTCCATTGCTCTAAGCAGTCTGAACTTGGTTAATATTTATTAAAACGAAACTCTAATCCCTTTTTATTTATACAAAAAGTCCTGGTGAAAACAAAATTCTTCACTGCATTCTACTGAGAAAGGCTTACATCAGGCCTATGTATAGGCAATCCTTGACACTACTGCAGTATTTTGACTGTAAAAATACTTTCCTTTAGACACAACGTTTTTCATTTGTTAAGAGTACGCAGTTTTTTCTAGATTCTTCTTCTATTGAAAATGCTTTGAGCTGGAATCTACATTAAGCATGACTGAAACTTCTATGCAGAACTAGGTACTTTTAATGCGTCGTTGCAACACTGAAGTTATATACACGCGTTGTATTTTGGCTACCTCAAGAAGCTCAGTTTAGTCAGACTACTGAAAAATAGTTTCAGATGCAACAAACCCTGCTTATATCTGAGGACAGCTGCATTTCCGTAACACATGCCCTCCACCCCCTAAAATTCAGAATAGCCTCAGAGATTAAACAATATTTAATTGTTAATGTTTTCAATTTATCTTTCTGCACTAGTTTATTTCCCCTTTCCCATCCTTTCTGTATATTGTGACATGTGCCATCATTCACAAGTGTTACAATTTTTGTTCTGTCTCCTGTATTATCACTTACAAGCATGCAAGAAATATGACCTTGTACAGAAATAAAGAAAGACAACTTAGGAACGAAACACCATCCAGTTCTTATGCACCCAAGAAAGCAGGAACTCGGAGGACTGTATAAGGTACAAGTCTCTGATAGTGACTGATGGTGTCTCTCACATGCTACCTACAGGCAAACGAAAACATTCTTCTAAGCTTTCAGTCACTCTGATTGAGTGCAATTGTATATATTACCACTGTAATTAGCATATAACTGCAAGGAATATAATATTTGCTATAAATCTTTCTCTTACAAGCCAAAAATATCAATTAATTCTGCCCTAAAGGGTCCCTCTCAGTTTTGAAACTTGCATTTTCCAAGCAGACAGTGTACCCGCTGGGGAAAGTTGTGCAGAGAAAACATTAAATATGCTGAAAAAAGAAGAACAAAAGGCAGGTATTTGAAGAGACCAGAATACAGCATGTAGCAGGGACCAACAGAATGGTTACTCAAGCAAAGCAATCAGGAATAGCTCTTGCACATCTAATGCAGAACAATCTTGCTAGACTAATTTTAGTGACTGAGTATTTAAGTTCTCAAAAATCATAAGCCAAGTTTAACCTCTATGTGTCTTAATAGAGATTCATTAACTAAGTAGGCTACAAACAGAGCTATGCATACAATGCCAATCATTTTAAATACTGTACGCGAAATTGCCAATATCCATAAGAAATAGCAATTAGTAGAGATCAATGTGCTATGAGCACTGAAAGACAAAGTTAAATACATCTAAATAAAAAAAATCCCTGAAAATCCTGTTATTAAACTGTTACTATGGCAAGTCAATCTACTTAAAAAAACCCCACCAAACCCTAATCTACACACACAGTGGGTATCTGACAGATTAGATTTGCACCCAATTCTAGATACTCAATACCATTTGCCTCTATCAGTAATTGTCTGCATGTATAAACATCCACAGAATACACAACTCAGATTTTGAGAGCTTCAGCATTATCATCAAACTAATTTTGACTTCTTTTTCTTTGAAAGCAGCTGTGCCATACATCTGACAAACTTCCTACTGTCAACAACTGCCACCGCAGATGAGTCAGGAGGTGTCTACTTCACAGTCCCATCTTATTCAACATTCTGCAGTTATTTCTTTTTAACATCATATACTATCTCATTCTCAAGCCAGAGGAAAGCTCATCTTGTTCATATCTGCTCACAATTCTGACAACTCCCTCTAGGTTTCTCTCTGAGGCATAAAATGTGCACACATGTACATTCTCTCACGTCTTTCCAAAGAAATATCCTATTCCAATCTCAGCTACCTTCCTTTAACCTCACACACTCCCCCCCTTCTTTTCCTTTCAATCTCTAATCACAAATGCATGGCTGACAGCCACCTTTCTTTCAGTCCTGCATCTGGGGATAGCCAACATGTCAGGTCCACAAAATGAACTAATTCCTTTTTCTCTCTGACTACAAACAACTCCCCTTCTCTCCAGCTGACAAATTAGGATCTTTTCTTCACATGGTTACAGTCTCTGCAAACTGCTGACAACTCAATGAGAGGCCAACTAAATAAATCATTCAAAACGAAAGAGCTGCTTCAGCTGTAAGTGACCTGAAACAGCTGGTAAATTTTTAAATGCTCACACACTCCCCTCAAAGCAAGGAAATATTCTGTATAAATAAGCTGTGGCTCTCCAAGCCTGCTGGGCTATCAGAAAGCAGGGTTCAGGAAGCAAGCACGGGAACTGGGAATCAGCAAGGATAATTAATTTTTCTTGAAGCACTGCAACACTGCCATTAATTTCCTTGAAGTGTACAGAATGTAGGAACAGCCTCAATTAAAACTGATATTCAAATGCCAGCTGTACTTGCCTTTTAATCTCATGCTTTGCATATTGATTTTGATATAAACACATATTATGGAAGACGATATTTTTATTGCAGAAAATCCTTTGCAGAAAAAAAAAAAAAAAAAAAAGGTTCATTTGGGAAAATGTTCAAATTACTCTGTGGACAGCCGAAACCCCCTTTAGGCATCTTCCATCCAGTTACAGGGGGCAGGATGACTCACTTTGGTACCCTCAACAATAACTACCATCCAGCCACAACAAACCAGAGGGCTCGCAACAGTTTTGCATCCTGTACTGCATTTACTTCAGCTTCCTCTTGCTTTCAGGTTGGGTAATAGCTTCCAGAAACTCTGTCCTATGTTAGGGTACTGCACAGGCTACCTCTGCTAGAGAAGCAACAGAATCTCATCAAAACAAATAAGCTGTAACAGCACAGATCTCCACATAAGCCACATTGTCTCCTCATTCTCTCTGGCACATGATTTGGTGAGTGGATAATATTTGCACCATATTTTAGACTTGTCATGTGGAGAAGAGCATTGTACAAGAAGTTGGAAGTACTCTACATATTCCCTAACATCTCCAATCTGCATGTAACAAACTCATCTCTCCACTGCAGACAGGTACCCCTCCTGCACGCTGCGTTAGCAGAGATAGAGACATCAGGGATGCCCATCTTCATAACAGAGCCTGACTGGGTGGAATTAATAGGTCAGACATAATATTACCTCAGCTGCACCTCACTTGGAAGGAGACAGTCCATATTGAAGCAAGAGACAGGAGCAATAAATTACAATTTAATTCTGAAGTCATCTCCTGCTTGGAAGGAATTCAACTAAATGACCTCCACAGGCCCCTTCTAGCCTAAATTACTCTGCGACAGAGAAGCAGCATCAACAAGTACTAGTTCAATTTACCATAAATATCACAGGAAGGCTTTTTTTTTCCTTCTTGGTACGCACAGCACAACAAGCATTAAGTATTGTGCATGTAAAGCTACACTATGCAGAATCTAGTACACCTTATTTCCAAACAGAATGATTGTCATTGATTTTCAAAGAATGTCTATAGCCTTACAAGAATGCTTTGAAGGAATTCTGAAGAGATCTGATGTTGCAGGAAAAGGCTTCACACCACTCTCTTACATTTCTATACAGTTAATTAAACACACCTTAAATCTGAAGCATAGTTCATTCAGGCTCTAATTCATCATACACGACACACATTAGGCAAGGTCTGGAGAAACATGAAGTAGCAGCATTAAAAAAAGAACAGTTCTGGCACAGACATGTCACTGCAGCTTCCTTTACTACAAGGTGGCATCACAAATTTACAGATGGAAACAGCTTCAGGCTTTTACTAAGAAATAAATCCTGTTCCTCTGAAGAATTGGGTTGAAGATAGAAACCAGCACACCATAGCTTCTTACAAAAGATGAAAATCTCTAATTCTGTGTAGCCAGAGTATAGCACAAGCAATAAAGAGAACCCAAACTGCCACAGACTGGTCAGATGAAATGAGAGAAAAAAAGATATATTAGACTTAAAACATTCTTGCTTTTTAGCTGAGGGCCACAGTGGCAGCAATATACTAACCAATATGTTAACAACTTCCTAGCTGTAGTTCAGCCAAACACAACACCTGAACTGTGTGGTCACACAGACTCCCATATGAATAATGAATTGTCACAAATGCAGTCACACCTATGGTAACTTGGCAATTTCAAAACAAATAATCAACATGTCTCATGCATTTTGAAATACAAAATGTAACATCATCATCTGCAGAATATTTAGATTAAATTGGCATTCATCTCTGTATAAAAATATTGGTCCTTGGTCCACTTAAAGTAACAGACTTCAAGAGTTACCTTAAAAGCATATTTGTATTTTAGACATTTTAAGCTGCAGCTCCATCACACTTACAGTGTGCATCTGCAATGCTAATTTTAAAAAAGTTTTAAGAGCCATAGGAAGCAAAATAATGAATAAATAAAAGCCAATGCAACTCATCTATGGCATCCCATTTATGATTAATAACCTAATTCAATCACACCCTCCACAAGGCATTTGCCTGGCAACATGTAAAATACAAAACAACTTGGACAATTTTTCTACTTTCATAACAAGTTGTATTCAATGCTGTCACTTCTGTTTCATCTTCTTTTTGAACAACCAAATATATGTAGGTAGAGCCTATACTAGGAGAGAAACAGCTGAAGCACATCTCTAAATTTACCATGAATGTATCTGGGATTCCATATTTCTAAAGAACATGAATGCTTGAAGAAAATGCAGTAAGACAATCATTATACACTTAAGGTATTTTATTTCAACATAATCTACCCAGCAATAAATATGTAATGAAAACCACATATCTGCATTATATATTGGGGAGATTGGAAGTTGATATTAAAAGACTAACCAACCAAAACCAAATACCACAAAACCAAATTCTCCCTACCATATTCTCAGTATAACCAAAGTAATAAACAGCAAGTATATTGGCTGAAAGTCCTATTATCACTTCCTCATTCTTAGACATCTCGTAACTTCCTAACATTAAATGTTCAGACTAGACAAACTAAAAATAACTATATATTCCCCCTAACTTTCTGGGTTCATGGGCAGGTGTCCCATCCTACCACTGCAAACCTAGTCTTCAAATAAAAGGATGAAGAAAGCCCCTAGGACAATTACATTAAAATATTATATAGAAAAAAAAAATCAGTTACAGTTTTCACAAACCACTTTACTCATTTTACATTTTTTCCCTGTTGCATATAAAATGTTGCAAAATCAAGTTTTATTTTCCAAATAAAGATAAAGCAGATGTTAATAAGCTACTTAAGCTGTTATTTCTGTTCTTAACTGTCACAGTAAATAGAATTTGAACTGTTACAATAATATGTTTTGGGCCACACACTCCCAGCATTCTCTAAAGCGTCATGGATGCTTCAATTGTAAAACAAAACATCTCACAGCCTGCAATATTTACTTTGAAGGTGTTATATACTATTTCTTTATCAAAAAGCAAAAATTCCTAAAAATATTTTAAAGCTCAAGGAAGCTGTTATTAAAACAAGATTTATATGGTATAAATTGTCCATAGTTCTATCCCTTGAGTGTGAAATTAATGACTGAGGAAAGATTTCACAGGAACTTAATCTGAGTGCAGTGCTACTGCAAAGGATTTGCAATTTTGGTCTCTTTGCCAAATCCCAGGTATTTGCAAGCTGCTGTAGTTATTCATGCAAAGAAACAGATAATCAGCAGCGTCTAAAGCTTTTTTACATTTATATTGAACGTGGAGCTCTCCTCTCTCTATCGGTGTGTATCTAATACCTTAGGCATGGCAAGGTGGTATCTGAAGTGAGCACTGGTGAAGTTCCTATTGCCACAGTCTAAAAATATTTTTGATTTCATGTTTTAATAAAAATTTAGACTTATCTTTGAGTTCTATTTGCAGCCCATATCAGAAAAAAAGGAGAATGATGAAAGTAGAGTTAAAACTTGAAGTTCAATGTGCAAGTGAATGACCAGCATTTGCATTTTAATTGCTTATAGGCTTTGTGCTCACATTTTATAACATTTCACTGTAAATTTGAAATAATGAATTCCTCATTTCTGTAACGCAGATTTCATCACAATGAAATATATGGATCCCTTGGACAAGTAACTACAGCCAAAGCAACACTGAAGGATTGACAGGGCTATTGCCTCCACTAACGTGCCTCAGTTAAATGTCAGGAACACACACATACATTCACTGTGGCTCAGTCAAGCATCCTGATGCAGTGGCAACAGAGCAAAGGCTTCCTAAACCTCACAGTTATTACACATCAGTTTCTCCTTTCCTATGCTGGTCAGCAATCTCCCCAGCTGCATCTGAAATGCAGCATCTGAGGACAAAAGCAGCCACAGCTCTGCGCAACAGCAAGGGAGCTTTGCACCTCCTGGGTCTATCAGGGGTCCCTTAAGAAGTGCACATGGTTCAATTAGAGGCCTGTCAGTGCAGCTCCTGCATAGCCCACGTGGCATATTCACCCTTATCAGATCGAATCAGAATCGAGACTCAATTTGAATTGAAAAGGATAAATAAGTAGCGGGGTTTTGTCTTCTTTACCCCACATGAGTTTTAATAATCGTGAAATAACCAGAACTCCAGAAGACTCCACTCAAACACACATAGGAAGAGTCATCAACAAATACAATAAAGAAAACCTGCCTAAATGCCAACATTTTTCCTGAATTGCAAAAAAAAAGACCTTCAAAGAGAAATGGTCTAAAGAGCTAAGAGTAAATGCCTTTTCTCTCTATATTGAAGTATCTTAGTAAAACTGTACTGAAGTCACTTGACTCCAAATTAATGTCAGGGATAGAGTATGCCATAGGAGATGGTATTAAACTCTTGGACATAGCATCTACTACTCCCTCCACCTTCAAAATCAAGAATAATTTTCCCTTATACCTTCTTTTCCATTTGCCAAGTTTCACTCACAGTCAGGTGTTACAGAAAAGTGACATTTGCAGCCCTCAAATCACTTGGATGAGGGAAAAAAATGAAGTGATCATGTATATATTCAAGGGCTGAAACTATGCAAACTAATTCAACAAAATTTGACAGTCATGCTTTATTCTTTCTGGAAAACATTCTAAATAAGGGATTTCTATTGCATTGCTGTGGTTTAGGAAAACACTGTAGTTCAAGCAAAGTTTCCTTAATCAGTGTGTTCACTTGAGCATCTGCTCTACCTGGAGAAGGCACATAGTCTTGTTAAATTCTGCCTTGAAGAAAAGAGACTTGACAGAGTTACAGGAATTGTGTGTTGAAAACTTCTTGGCAAACGGACCATTCACAATAATTAGGAAGCACGAAGAAGAGGAAAGAAGAAAAAAGGCAGATGGCAATTCAAAGCTTGGACCACCAGAGTTTTTAGATATACCCTTTAAACAAAAAAACCCCGTAACAGGACAGATTTCAATACACTAAATATTTATTTAAATCTTGGAAATAGTAATTGAATCAGTATCCATAAACTACCAGCACTAACATCCTGTATAGCTTACCCCTAGAGCTATATGACAATTTACATTTTAACTTTTGGGAAGAAGGTTTTGGAAATTCTATCCACCAGGCTAAACAAATAGATTTATTAATGCCATTAAGATTTATTGTGTTTGCAAGATCAAAACCTTATTCTATTTTTAGTCAATTGTCTTTAAATAAAAGTTTAGTCCAAAAAAACCCCTGTTTTCCATTACAGGGTTTACATTTTAAAAAGAATGATTTTCAAGCCCAAATATGCAAGATTAGCTTATTCCTACCACACTTATACTACAGAACACTCACGCAAGGTATTTTCAGTCCTTTGAAACAGAGGTAGTATCTAAATTCTCCTTAAGTTCCACACTGCAGGGACCACACTGCATCAAAGTAGAAGTTCTGAACAGTTCAGTTAAGTATTTGAACTAAAGAACCATTAGGAACATTAATTTCTTTTCTATAAGCAAAAGCAGTTCAGAGAGATTATTATGATATTCATCAAGTATTATATGAAATCTCTTATGATTATTCAAATCACAATATCATTTCTATTTCTGCAATTAGAGGTGCAATAAAAGTCAGGGTACAGCATCTCTGAAATTTCTTTGTGAAATCCAATTTCAGAAGTGTTTTAGCTTTTTCCTTCATCTTTTTTATGCTTCCATACCTTCACCTTCAAAAGCTGATCACAATTCATTGCATTGTAAGCTACTCAAAACCCACTTGTGATAGTAGTTGAATATACGATGTCAGATTGCCCCTTCAACAAGAGGGCAAACCTCATTTTAATCACAAAACTTCACCAGAACACATCCACATGAGAATGTTACCCGGAGCATAGTCTAATACACTTAATATATTTTTCTTACCTGGGTTTGAAGGAACTCAGGTTAGGCCCTTACTTTGAACAAGTTCTTCTCCTTAGACTGACTCAATAGTTCTGACTGCAGATTTGTACAAATTAATAGAAACATCACATACATCTACACAGCAATAACTTCTCTCACTGATTTATTTTTAAACACAAGAGATATCATTTAGCTTAGGACTTGAAATACCTGAAAAGTATATTCCCTCTCTTACCAAAGCTTGTAATGTGGTTCCTCTCAACTACTAACCAAGAGAAGCAATTCCCTTATAAATTTATGAATAAGGGAATTACACTGTGTGTAATTCCAATCTTCTCAGTCACAGTTGCTTTTTTCCTCTAGCAGTAGGAATACTCAGAGATGAAACAGGGAAAGGACCCATGGAGACCACCAACAACTCTGAAATCCTGTTAAACCGCTAACAATACCAAAACTAACAGACCCTGACAGAATAAGCTCATAAACAGAAAAGACCAGGGACTAAGCTGTGGGGCACTGTAGCTCCCTTTGTACATAGAATTCCCTGTACTCTCTAATGACTGACAGAAAAGGTTTTCATTTTCAAGATGTTCCAGCTGGTAAAGAGGGAGGGCTTTAATATCTTGCAACTTAAAGTTGCTTTCGTTAAGACTTAATTCTCAAGAAAAAAAAAAAACAAAAACCAAACAACTACACAGAGGCTGAGATTTTACATCTTCCTCTGCCACAAGCAAAACTAAATAACTACTTTATAACATCACCCAAGGAACATACGACACACTGTCATCATTTTAAGTTCATGTATAAAACCACATTGTAACAACATAACAACCCACAACTCTAGTGTTAATTCTAGAGTCACATAATTTCTCCCCCTTTACAATGAGGAAGAAAAGGGTTGTGGTGCCCAGTAGGATATGATGTGGTGGACCCTTCACAAATAAGCTCTTAGAAGAAATTAAGAAATTCATTTAACTACCAGGTAGAATACATGCAAAGTCCCATTTGGACGGCAATAGTTTCACAACTAGTGATAAAGATTGTACAATACTGCCTTGGGTATTTTTTTTTCCATGTTTGATGTTTTTTACAGGTAACAAGGAAATGAGGACAGGTAAGAGAGAATGCCAGTTCTCCCCAGCTGATGGAGGTAGCTGGTCTCTAGCAAAATCACAGAATATACCCAAGGCACTCAGAGAGCACAGACACTGCTTATTTTGTGTGGTGATCTAAGCCACCAGGCTGAACAGAGCAAGTTCCCAAGAAACTCTTCATGGAAAATCCTCCTGTCGCTCTCAGTGTTGCATATTTTTAACATATGATCATCAAGCAGTGATGCTCAGGTCACAAAAAGTCCCAAAATAAAACTTACAAGTCTGAACAAGTGTCCTATAGCTCTGCAAAACAGCCCAAGCTTTCCCACTCCCCCTCCAAACCCATCTGTTCACATGGCCAACACAGGACTCAGGATTGCTGCAGCAGTGTTTCCATCTGCCTTTGCAGAGCAGCTATACCAGACAGTGAGGCTCAGCACTCACAAACCTGCTTCTACCTGTTCATGTTGCTGCCACGGGCAAAACAAAAAAGGATTTAATCTCCAAAAGAAATTTGTGTTAAAATTTTCAAGGAACAGACAAAGCAGAAAGGACTGGCTCTAGAACAGCTGTTTCTCAAGGCCTCAACCTGTAAGTGCTACATTTCCTACACATGAGGAAAGATTCAGCTTTGGTTTTAACTGTGCATTAATTAAGAGATGTGTGACACGGACAATATGGACTGCTACTACAAATGGATGTGGATAATCATTCTGCCTTGTTCTGATGCCTGTTGTATCAGTGTAACTTCATTTCCTGCAGAGGAATGAGTACTTTGTAGATTAGCCCACCCAGTTGCCAGGGTCCTATTTGCATCAGAAAAGTGGTATTCAGATCTGCTCTTAGAAAAAAAACTTCATTATTGTTAATTTTATGGTTATATTCAGATTTATTTGCATAACACAGCCATGCAATAATAATACTGCATTAGTTGCAAACTTCCCTAGCAATGTCTGTGCTGGTTCCAGTTTAATTTAAAGCATGTAGAAGAAGGGACTCTCTGGGAAGCTGCCAACAATAATACCCTCCTGCACGTTAAGCAAATAGTTTGTTTCCTCCACAGGAGACAGATCAATACTCAAGAAACTAAAACAAAACCAAGAAAAGCTAAAAGCTTAGTCATGTAAATCAGGGTGGAGGAAAAATGAAAGAAAACTCCTCATTGGCATTCTACAACTTCTGCAGACCCCCATGGCCCATTAGCTAATTTCTATTAAAACACACAGCTCTAGAATAATAAATGCCAGTGGCACATTTCTAAAGGTTTGCGGCAACTGAAGTAAACATGTCCCTGTTCCCAGGACACCAAGAGACAGAAAATTAACCAGAGGTTAACTGGGTCATTAGCTAGAGCACAATAAAGGTCACTGCAGATTTAATTTAGTTTGTATTCAGCTAAAGAATCAAATACAGCAACCAGTTCTCACAGCAGGAAAACAAGTAACTTATCAGCATGTTAACGTATCTTGGATACCGAGGCACCAAGTCTGTCATTATGATCATACCGCTTTTAACTATTTCACATTATTTTGATAGAACAGAGTACAGTGTATACACATGTACACAACTTCAATGGTTCTGAATGCAAGTATGCAAACACAGACAAATACCAAATATCTAACATTGGATACAGTCTGCTTTTTTGCCTTTTTAAAAGTTTTTTTTACGTACTGGAAAACATTTAAGTAACTTTGCCTCACAAAAGAGGACTTGCAAGAAAGTAACTAATACATGAGTCTACAAATGTTATATGGGTTCAGAAAAAGCCCAAAACACTGGGGTTTAATGCATCTGATCAGGACCTAAGTAAAACGTGCAGAAGCACTGTGCCTCAATAGTCTTTTATGAACAAAATATCACAACAGCTGTAACAGAAAGAGCCCAATAGCTGAAACATAGCAAAAATTAACAGTATTCAAGAGATTAAACATTTAGAACCAGTTTGTATCCTACAGATTTGCATCATTTTAGGGAAGTCGGCACTAAAGAAAAGGTCTCAGGAAGACTGCACAAATTATTAAGAAAGCTACATCATGTTTAATGATGAGACTACCAGCTTCGCCTGTTAGGAGCTCTAAAACTGCCCTAATCCATGGCTGCTGCCGTGTTCGAAGCAGGTCTCCTGCTCTTAATGCTCTCTCTTTTGTTGTTCTGTAAGAAAAAAAAAGCCAAAACATCACAAATGGCTGCAGAGAAGATGCACCAGTAATTACACATTGGAACCAAACCGAAGTATCTGAACAGTGGGACTGTGAGGATCAAAATTTTAGGTGTTATCTGAAGCTTTCAGTGCCAGACGTTAAGAGATGAAATGGTCATTTTCCTTCAAAGAGGCTATCTTATTACGAAATATTACCTTTTCTTTTATATAATAAGCAAGTATAACGATTCAATGTCAACCAACTCCTACTCAGTCTAAAACCCAAAGTTAGTGCAAAACAAGTCAAGGTTAAATCAGTGCTAGACTTGAGAATAAGTTTGCCAACACAGGCACTGTATTCTGATGCAGGCCAGTATCCAGTGATCACAACACCCAGCAAATAATTTAAAGTACATCAGTAAATCACAAAGCAAGTATCTCTTTATCAATAATCGTTCAATTTTCAAAGTCATTCTCCTTCAATACTGCAGCTGCATCTAAATTGCATTTTTAAAACTGCATGTAATTAATCAAGGTCTGAATTACAGAATGAGAAACCAACAGCTCCATTTGTTCAAACAAGGTATTTGTGCACAGCAACACAAGGTCTTTTCTTGTTCAGGAAGTGTCAATTGAACAGGGGGGAGGAGAAAGTTCTCCATTACCTTTAATAACGAGGTTTCAAACACTTCCTACTCAGCAGCCAAAGGAATGATTTCTGCACACCCCAGCCACACACTGCAACAAACCTATTTGATGGTCCAGTTGTCCTATCTCCTTGTAGCTCTCTGAACAGCCATTTCCATTTACAGCAGCTACATTTCTTACTTTGGCTGCGAACATTTTCCTAGCCCCCTTCTAGCTGAATATCCAGGTAGCATCTTTCCCACAGCAACAAGATCTCCACACCACACACACACCTGGAAATCTCCCAATAGCTCCCCTACATAAGCAAAACAGCTCCCACACAAGCACACACCCCAAATAAATAACTTAGACAAACATACTGATCTTTAATGCTACCAGTCCTTATATCAGACTATAATCTTAGCAGCAGGTAGGCACTGTAAATCATAATCTGAAGTCCTGGAATGGGATCAGCAGACACCAATGGTGTGTAACAAGAATAGCACAGACAGCAGAAAAGACCGAAAGCTTCAAACTTTACTTTTAGTTTAATGCCTCTCTCACTTTAACTTCTTGCAAAGATTATTTTAAAACATCTCCAGTTTTACCTCTAAAAGTTATTATTTTGCAAGAGCATCTGTTTAAGAATCTTAAAATTGTCCCTCCAGTAGTCCAATTACAGCGACTACATGACTAGGTTCTGTATCTTCTCTATCCCGTATACAAGCATTACCATTCTCTAACATTTGCATTTTGGAACAATAAAGTGATTCTTTGAATTTATTTTTCACTGGTAGTTCTCACAGGCAGAATAACATTAAATCAAGCAACTGTGTACCCCATCTCCCTCCTTAAATATTTTTCCACCTGTGTCCCAGTACCTAAGCTTTCATAAGTATAAACAGAACAATGCAATTTTCATCTAAGCCACTCAAAAACAAGTGTCATGATGATTTTGCTGTTTTTTTTCCTGTCTTGGTAATATTAAAACAGGCTATGACGTGTGTTTTCAGTGATAACTTGAATCTTCAGATTAAAGATTAATAATGTATCACAGATGCCAATGAATGCATGATTCATGAGAGACACAAATGCCAAGTTCTATTTAAAGCTTTGTATGTCCATGAATAGAACACCAAGATGTATATATATACTGAAAGGCAAAAAGAAAAAGGTGCAATTTGCCAGAGGGAAAAAAAAAACCCTGCCTGCACAGGGATGCAAGATCATGTTGTGCACAGCAAATTGTCTAAGCTGTCAACATACTAACAAAACATTGCTCAAAAGAAATAAAGCTGTCAAGCAACAGTCCAGTATTAGAGAACAGCCGTAGTTTGGGTCAGAGAAGTCTGCATGTCATGTAAGTGGCCTCACTGTTTGGCTGTTGTCGTAAAGCTCCACTCACTAGAACGTAACTGATCCCATGAACCCGTTAATTCTATCTTGCACAACTATAGAAAAGCTCAAAAATCTGTACCTAAGCAGTTCCAACAACAAAAGCAAAACAACGCTCTCTGGTTTTGCAACTTAAGCATAATGGATTTCAAACCAAATGTGTCCTGGAATGGGATGAGAAGGAATAAACAAATGATTCTAATTAAAAATCAAAATAAATAAATAAATACAATCAGTGTTGAACTAAACTAAGTATTATCCATTCCAGCTTTATGACCACATGAGAATACAACTTCATTTACTATCATTTAGAGATGGACTACTTAGACATTGTCATACAAGTTATTCTAAAGAAGCAAAGACAACAAGTTACTCAAGCAGTAAGTCTACACCTTGACATACCAGAATTCACAGTGAACTACGTTGTATTCAAAATGATGTTGATCTCAGCCTTGGATTTTCTGCAATTTATGCGCCAAGAATAGGATTACTGTAATCTAATGATCAAATCCTACTTCAGAAGCAAAATGACAAGTTCATATCTGCAATAAATAGTTTCACCTAGTAGGCTTCTACTACAAAGGACAGCTGATATGTTCAGAGGCTTCCACTTAAAGGGCAATAGCTTTTCTATCAGTGGTTTCTACAAAACACATGCTCACAAAGTAAAGGGATAATACAGAACATGTTCAACATCTTTTCCTTCAACAAGAGATAATATAATGGTACAAGTGAAGTTGGACTACTTCCTTCAGAACATGATGCAACACTAAAGATACATTTAAGCAAGAGAAGCCTGACAGTTACTCTTCCTAAGGCTACTGTTAGAGCAGCAGCAGAATGGGGATCAAAGGTTCAGAGGAAGTTACTTCCTCAGCTGCTGATTTTCGCCTCTGTGTCAGCCAAATACAGAGGATAACTACAACAAAGACCTTGAACACTGTTTTGCAATGTCATTGGCTATTCTAGGTCATAACCTTTCTAGAGGTTGCCTGAGTTCACCCAAAAGTAAGTCTAATTCCTAGAGGACAAGACTTTGACACTTTTTTACCCCCCTCCCCTCCTCTCCCCACAGATGATGATTCACTTCTGACTGATTCCTCTCCTGGAAACATTCCTTCAGCTTGTCAGAATAGTGAAGTGCTGGATTACACAATACAAGTTTCTGAGAAGCTGACATATGCTCAAACATTTCATTTTAATTGCCTTGAACTTAACAAGCTTAGTTTGTGTTGTGCAAAATAAATTAAAACTAGACAGATCGTTTTCTGTTAGTGCATAAGGAAGGGATGGGGAGTAGAACTCCAGAGTACAGAAAGTGGCATATTGTGCTTCAGTGTTTTCAAATCCTGATCTGCAAATTGGTTTAGCTCATTCTAACTGAGACCAGCTCAGCAGCAAAAAAATTGAAAGCGTGATCAACAGTCAAATGAAGTGAGTCACCAAGACAAAGCCATATAGGGGATCTTTTTAAATCAGCTTCTGGAATATATTTTAAAAGAGACCAGATACTTGAAAGACACTTGACTGCCCTTACCTATGATGCTTTCAAATTTTATTTCAGCTTTGGGTTTGCTTGGGTTTTTTTGGTTGGTTGGTTTTTAATTCAAAAGCATAAATAGAAATTCACTTAATACTATTTCATGCAACTTCTGCATTTCTTAGGATTTAGGATGTACGCACTAGACCCCAAGGCCAACAAGCTACTTGTGTGTATATGGCTGCTAAAGACGTAAGTAAGGACAATCAGCATGCTGGAAAATTTAGACCTTGATTTAGGCTTGGTTTAAATTAACATCACTTTCTAATAGTTTGGAATCTGTCATCTTTTTTTAGATGTAGAAAAAGGAACCAGCTTCTTAGTTTGCTAGACTGAACCCTGACTGTAGTTTGTCTTTAAGATTTTAGTCACACCCTGCTTCTATCTCACACTACACATCAAGAATTAAAAGCATGGATCATTGTTCACAGATGACAGACTAATATTTTATTGTTCATCATTGATTAGATCTAGAGGGTTTTCCTGAAGCAACTGTCCAATCCAGCTAGCTCTCCCGAGCATGCCCCACTTGGCCCCCATTTGTTACCTATTCTTTAAAGCTCCAGAGGTTTCAAGCCTCTTTCAAAATATTTATTCCATATTTGCAAATAAAAAAGGTCTGACTATCTAGCCTTAGTCTCTAGTGAAGCTTAAGGCCATTATTTCTTGTCCTGTTTCCAATGATTCAGGAAAAGAGTATTCCCTCACCACCAGAGTAAGGCAAAAAAGTTATTCTGTTATTCTTTCAACATGTGAGCAGCTAATGTCATCTCAAACCTGCTAAAGAAATTAAACCAGACTATCTCCATATTGGCAGCATGACTAATTTTTAATGCAACATTTCTGAAATGGTTTTCCTCACATCATTGGGGAGATCATGACTTAACTGCATTCATTTGTAAAACTCACATTCTTCTGTAAGTCAGTATTTCTGTTTTGACTTCACTGCTCCTTTAGAAAACAAAACCTACTCTGGAAGGCTTCCAGTACATAACAATATTTATGGAAAACGTGTATTATTTCAGTAGAAATTCTTAACTAACTCATATATATATATATATATGAAAATAACATATATATTATCTCTCATGCATGTAAACTTCCCAACTGCACTTATTGCGCTTTGGCTTATGCTGCAGAGCTGTCCTGAAGCACACAAACACGACACTTTTCGCATGAAAATAAGCTGGAAGATATACCTTAGAGGCCCACTTAAAACCTACTACAAATGGGAATTCAAACTCAGCTGAAAGGACCATACTAGAACTGGTATAAAGACCACAAAACAAAAAGCAGGGATGTCATGTGCCCAGGATCAACAATCTTCCTCTACTGGCCCGCTTATATTGTGTCATTTAGTAGCGCAGAATAGCATCCAACTACACATTAGCTGATGAAGGATTAGCATTTAGCATACACTAACATGTAAATCAAGAGTTCAAATTTAGTGGTAATAATTTCTTTGCTTTTGATACAAAATTTCCTTGCCACATACGCAGTCTCCATTAAATTTCTGCACATATGCAATTAAAGCAAGGGAGTTAACTAGCTTACCCACCACAGCAGTCACAGAAAACATTGGAAGCCTTGGAAGTTCCCGCTTTGCTATCTTTTCTCACTGGGTTCTCTAAGTAACTTGAAACCTGTAATGCACGCACACCCCTTTCAGAAATTAAGATTATGAATATACTACAAATCCTTTGTTTTCCCTTTCTATAGGCAATGCCTTCCGTTATCAGAAAACATTCTTTCTGCTTTGAGATGTCATTCATCAGAATTGTTGCTTTAGCCTGGCTTCTGCTTGACTGCTCACTCATAGTTCCAAAAATTCCTGTAGGGTAAAGGCAGGGTCAGCAGTTAGCAACTGCAACACTACATTATACACCCCCAAAAAAATTGTTTACTGTTTTCTTATAGTGGTAGAAAAGACCTATTTTATCTTTAACTATCTGAACACAAATTTTAAAACATATCAGTTTCATTTGATAACCTCACAGGGTTATTGTTTAAGACTAGGAGATTTTATTTCTCATTTAGTTATCTTCAGAAGTCTTCACAGACATTACTAAAAGCCAATAGATTACCCTGGTAGATCAGTAGATTGGAGAGAAGAAAACAACAGATACCAATTTGAAGGTATCTCAATTCTGAAATTCCATTTGGACACCTAATTGGTCCAACTTGTAGAGCTCTGTGCTTTCAATGAAATCAATACAATACTTAACTGATATTTCAGCTCCCCTTAAAAATTTAAACAGAGATACCCAAATGTATTAAGCATACAATAACACATTAACATCCTGTGTAAAAGCTAATTCCAAGAGTGCGGAGAATCTACAAAAGCCGGAATACCTGTTTCCACATATCACAGCTCAGTTTAGAGATACCCAAATAGCTCAAAGTAATGGAGCCATATTAGCACCAAGGTCTGTCAAACAAGGTAAATGCAGAGCTCTGCTCAGGGCACTAACATAGAGACACTGCTTTTAGCACTTGAGGAATCTCACTTGGAGCTACCTTAGGTGCACTGCATTCCACAGAGCAGCTGTATCCCTGACGATCCACAGGCAAGATGGGTAAGGGTATCCAAGTCTCCAAGGTTATATTCCCAGAAGTAGCCAAGCATCCGTGGGGGCAGAAGGGAACACAAAAAAATAGCAGGGCGACACATTACTATTGAACATGGTGCTCATATCCTCCTCTTCCTCCCCATTACAGGATTTCCTAGCAGACAGCATCACCAAAACGCATAGTATTTTTTGTCCCTTCCCAGAGATATTTCAATGCATCTGCAGCAAATCAGGAAATCGGATTTGAGGCTGTAAGTCCAACATATAGATGTTGGTTAGATCTATGCTAGAGATTTTTCTATGCAAAGAAATTCCTTATTTCTTGCCTTAAAGCAAAATAGGAATGGCAGGGGACTATAAATAGAGAAGCATCTGGCCTAAAGCTAATTATTTCAGAAGTATTTAAATAATAGCAAATCCAAGAATCAGACACATGTCACTCTTAATTCAGTCGAGTCCTGCTGCTGGCTCTGAACCCACCCTAACAAATTCAAGTAAAAGTATCAGTGAGAAGAGAAAAGCTTCACTGTTTAGCATGAGGCTTAAAATTGTCAGTGATCAGAAATGACAGCCTTAGGGCAGAGTAGGAGTGAAAACTTCAGGCAAGGAAAGCCTGCCCTGAAACTCTAGAAGTTCTGAGTCCCAATTCCTAATGGAATTCATCTTGATAGTTGATGGGCAGAGGTCATCTTGTCTGCAAATCAGATAGCTGACTGTCCAAGTGTAAACAGTACCTTCTGCTCATGGATGAGACCAAGAAACCTGACATTATGCTAGATTCTTGTAAAGAATTAAAAACCACCAAAGAATCTGGAGACACTTTCTTTGCCTTTGGTTACGCTGGCTTCGCCTGTAGCAAGGGGTTTTTGGAAAGTGAACAATATTCATCTACCAGGTATTTGACTGAAAACAGAACCAAAGAACTCCCATCAAAGACAACAGTCATGCTTCTGCTTCAGGTGCCTGTGTACTGAAGCTCCATTTCATCCTATGTAAGTTAGAGTCTTTTATGTTGCAAGCTGAACTGGAATCTTTCTGGCAACAATTCTGCATCCATAAAAGCAGCACGCTAAAACTCACCAGACCTTTAAGCATGTATTAAATTTCCCTGTTAATTAAGGGGTTTAGGGTTTTCTGCATTGAAGAATTTATTTTATTAGCACTAAGAAGCAGATATTTCAATCTCAAGAAGACCAGACCACACTGAAAGATTACTGATTTTAAGACAATCTCCACAGCTGCACTACTCCTTAGATCCATGATGTACACATACTTCCTCATTAACAACACCCATATTTGTAAATCAGTGCAATGGGTATGAGAATTTCAGGAGTTACCCGGAACTCAGTCCCCTGTAGTTCCTCAAAACCACAGCAGAAATACAAGTTTTAATGCCTTGAGAAGAACTAGAAAGTTTTCCTAAAGGTATCTTAACATCTAATCATAATCATTCAACAACTCCAAGAGCTTCAGATGTTGCTTCTTCAAAACGATTTTAAATAAGCCATCAAGTGATACAAATGCAGCAGTTGGGGTTTTGGGGTTGGGTTTCTTACATTGTGATTATAACAGCTTTTAATAAAGTCAGGCCCATATTCTTGTATCCCATCATTATTTTTCAGATATGCCCTCAATCATTCATATGATAAATGCAGTACATTGAATTATGAAGAGTAAAAACATACCCAAAAAAGGGGGCTTAAACACTTTTACTGCAGTGTCCTCCACACCATGCCATTCTCAGTCCGGGAACATCTGCCAGGTAAGCAGTAACCTGATTATAAAAGACACAGAATATTCAGAAGACAGCATCATTTTCATGGTCCTTTAGCAAGTCACCTGAGATTTCCAAGATCCAAGTAGAGAGTTTCCAGTTTTATACACTATCTAAGGGAACCTTATCAGAACCCTTCCTCATTCTAAGTCCTTGCTTCTGTACAACAACTTTACTAATTCTGGGGGGTAGGGGAGAAAAAACAAAAGGAAAAGCCAAAGAGGACATGGTATGCAGCGGAAAGAAACAGCTAACTCCAGCATGACTGTGGCAAAATGATGGAAAATCCCAGCTAGCCACTGCAGTAAATTTCTGTTCTAACAAATTAGATATCCCTTTTACCTTTCCACAACTCAGTCCTGTCACAGGAAGATTGCTTAAGATCCACATGTAGACAAAACTCCCACTTGGTTTTAAGACTGGGCCCTATGAAGGAGGCATTGGGTTTCTAAGAATCACCTGCTCCCAGTAAGCATCTTGAACACTTCAATTGCTGTCTCAACATCACAGATGCAATGCATGCACATGCAGAAGATTAATAAAAGTAGAGATATCAACATGATAATGCTGGTACCTAAGCCTTTGCGTCGAGATCCAAAGACAACAACAAAATTGGGTACACACATGATGAAAGAAACACTTGTAGTTCTAGCATGAGGAAAAGTTATTGAGCATCAAAAACTCTGCTGGCTGGCAAGGTAACGTTCTTTCAGACAAGAACAAAAATATATTCTTACCTTGCAGTACAATTGATAGTAGCAAGTTTTCCCTTACAGATTTTATATACATAAAAAGTCAAGTAGGAATAAGTACTGCAAAGAGTTCATTTTTTTTTAATCCAAGACAGGAAATCTGTCTCTCAACAAATCTCTACCTAGGTTGTAGCAGATTTCCTCTATGTGTGTACACACACATTTCCCTTTCCTTAATATCATACCAGAGAAAATAAGAAAAAAAAAACCTTAAAATCCTGCTTTAAGATTAATATTTATATTTGCTGAGAAGTAAGACTGGTATCAGTGCTTCTTCCATAAGACATCTTTGTAATTAATATTTAAGACACCACAACGCTTCTGCTCACTACATTACCCACAAATATCACTTTCAGGGTCTTACTAATCCTATCACGATGCCAATTTTGGCCTCAGCTTGTTTTAAGATAACTTTCCGTGATAGTATAAGGAGCCTGAAAATAAAGAAGTGCTGTAAACCCAAGAAGGTGAACCCAATCTCAGGTGGTTCTGTCATACCCATCTCTGCCACCATAGCTGCACTGTCTCCATTATGTATGTGGAACATGGGATCAGAGATAAAGTCAAACAGAATCTACAATATAAATATACTCATCCTGGTACTGACACTCTAAGATTGAGAGATCAGGTCTAACTCAATTTGGTATGAAACACAAACCTAAAATAAGTCTTCTATAACTGAAGGAGTTACACACACAGCAGAAATACTTCAAATATCAAAAGACTCAAAAGACCACTTATTCGAAGAATTCTGTACAGAAACTTGAATATGCAGGATCTGATAATGTCTTGGAATTGATTTATTTTCAAACTTAACATACACTACTACAACTCTGAAGAACACTGATGGAGTTATAAGGGGTTCTAACGAGTAACTTACACTTTTTAAATAACCATGTAGGAGTACTTACACCTCAGCAATCCAATCAAGTATAACCTGATCACAGAGGGGTGATCTAAAAAAGAAGGGATCCCTGGAGTTCAGCCCACCGACACATTTCGCTCCATAGGAGAAAGGAAATGTATAGAGCTCTTCTCCCTTTCTGATTCTCTTCAGCATTTTAAAGTTTTCACAAGGAGCCTCAATTTCACTGGGTACTCTACTCCTGTTCTTTGAAATGCAGGGTTCATACTATTAAGCCTATTAAGGACCATCTGCTAAAGATCACCAGAAACAAGTCACACAACACTCTACTTTGTAAGAAGACAGAAGAGAAGTACACAGGCTTTCTTAAGGTCTTAGGTCTTAAATAAAGAAGGAATTCTGTTTGGCTTATCATCTAGTTCCAGGAGACTAATTCAGTCTTTCCTTAATGGGGTATTAATTATTTTAGATCATAGATCATTTTACTGCTTTCTTTTAGGCTCCTCTCAGGGAGTTCCTGTGCTATGTTTTCAGGATAGATCCTTAAGAGGAAAAAATGCTGATATTTGACAGCTCTCAAAAATATAGGATGAAAACCAGATCTTCCATTTCTAGAAATATAGCCAAAGACTTACACGAGGCAAGCGTTTTATTTCAGGCCAAGGTGCTCTGTCCATCTCCTGGTACCAAAATGTCTTGGGGCACATATAACACTTTCCTGCACACACTTTGCAAATTCAGGCTCTATTCACATTCCCTCTTCTCCCTCTTCACATTTCAGCAAGTGTTTGTTTAACAAAAAAAAAAAAATTAAAATCCAAGTCTTCACTTTGATGATTCTGCTGTGCTGGACAACGTTTTCTTAATACGCTTGTTTCTGAATCAGACTTACGAAGTTCAATATACATACTACATTTCGGCTGCATTCAAATAGCCATAGACATATCAGAGTGTGCTTGGCTATTTGTTACATTGGCATACATCAAACTACAAGCCTTAATAACTTGGAAATCATATCCTAAAAGAATTAGCAAGATTTCACATTCAAGAACAGAGGTATTGGACATTCCAGTCAATGGAATTACCAGTCCAATTTTCTGGTTTTGTGTTCTGGATTTGGTTTTCTGAGGGGTTTATTTTGGGGTTTTGTTTGTTTTTTGTTTGGTTGGGTTTAGATTTTTTCTTTGTTTTGTTTGTTTTTTTATAGATCTTTAATAACCCTATAGGGTTATTCACAAATCCAGCTTCCAGAGGAAGGGAAAGGGATATTGTTGGTAGCTAATCAAAAGTTAAATCTTTCAGCCATTTTTAAGTTTTAAAAATTTAGTATAATTTATTTAAATTACTTATATCTGTTCTAGTAAAGATTGGCAAAAAGTTTTGCAGTCTCTGAAAATTATTTTGGTCATTATGAAAATGATAATAACTATCAAGTCTCTCTGGTTCTTTTGACTCAGCAATACCACACAATAAAAGCAGGATGAACTCACAATTTAGTTTTAATGTTTGAGAAAACAGCAACTTCAGCCATAGTTTTAATGAGATCAGCAGCAGTGGCTCAAGTACAGTTCTCAGTCCCCGTTGAGAACACTGATGTGGAAGCCAGAAAATTTACTCAGGAACTGCACCAAGTAACAAGCAAATGCATCATATTGTTGAAGCTTTAATGTCCTGAAACTGGCAATGTTAGCACTCTAACCTGACATTACAAATCCTTATATAGTTACAAACAAAGAGTAAGAAAGTCACAAGATTCATCTGAAACTAGATTAAGCCTTTCCCTAAAACCACAGTAAATAGATTAATCAGTTAACATGCAACTTCATATTAGATGTACTCATCTGATGCAAAGGGACTTACTTCATGAGCCCCTACTTTAATCTCTTGCATATCAGATGATTAAAAAAAGTGAACTAAATCTGTTAATAAGAAAATCACAAGACAGACTCAAAATTATCCAGAAGATTATAGAAGTTAATTGAGGCTACAGCACTTTTCTACAGTGCGCTGCTGGAGTACTTGCTTAACAAAACCAGGACAAATCCCAATTCAACAGCAGTGCCTGAAAGAAAGGAACAGACACCAAGATATGCGTTAAGTATGTAAAATAGTCTCCCGTACTCTTCAAGGATATGAAAGGAACATAATGAATCCTTAATTGCTTAAAGGGAACATTTTTGTCTTGCCAGAGGACAGATTTCCAAAGAATGATATTTACATTCTCCTACAACCTGTAATTTTCTCATTTATTATTTGTCAGGGCCCAAAGACCTTTCACTGCATATAGGATGTTTGCATATGTTTAATGATCCTTTTACCAAACAAATGTCACAGTCTGAATGAACAAGTTAGTTAATATCGCTGATGTTGCTAATTTAACACCATTAATATCACGGCGCATGCAGCTGCAGAGCCTACAGGGCCTTGTATCGTAGCAAAGCTCTGCTGTTTCCAACTCTGTTCTCCAGCAGACAGCATAGAGAATATAACCCACGCATATATCACATGCAAGGAAATTCAATAAAATGTTTAAAGATTGCTTTGACTCTGTAGTTAGGCTATCAGACAAGTGTGACTAAAGAGATCATTTGATAGAGATTTAGAGGCATTAATTGGAGCTCACTTACATACATTCTTACAGCTGCCTCCACTTTTATCTGTGTGCTGGGATTTGGAGCAGTCAGAAAAGAAGCCAAGTGGATCACAGAAACAAATGCATCATAGTATTTCTACATGTACAGCAAGATCCAAAGATTTGCCCAATGAATGAGATGGCAGAAGATACATTGCAGTGTTATCTTCAGTTTCAACTATGCCTTTTCTTCCTTCTGTATGCACAACTGAGCTACATTTTGTAAAGTAATTTGTCTTCACACATATTGTCTATGAATAAAAGCTTTCTAAGAGCAAAACCATATAATTTTTCTCTAAGTCACTGAACTCTTCTACACACTTCCTCTGACAAAGAATGACACAAAGGAGTCAGATTCTTTTGCAAGCCCTTCAAATGCTGCTGGCACTAGAGCATAAGGGAAAATAAAACTTGATGAAGACAATAAGGTTTTTAAACTATAAGGATTTTAAACAGAATTTATAACACAAACCCACTTGTGTGTAGAAAGTACCCCAAAATAAAGGTGGCAGAAGGGAACTGCATTTGTCAATAACAGATACTTATTTCCTAAATCAAGTTCAGCGATGTGAACTAGATGTTAATAGATTCACCAAAAGCGATTTTAGGATTAAAAAGATTTATTCCAAGATTAAATAAAAAGGGAAGGAAGAAGACACTGTACACAACCATGTATTGAAATGTCCATTTAAACTGTCCTAAGAAAAAAGAGCATTCACACTCCTTACAACACTTCTTCAAAGTCACTGGGGTTGCAGGTATGACTTACTAGAAACGTAGAAAGATTTTTCTTACAGTTACTGGAAAAGACACATTGACATTTACTACAACCTTGTTCACTACCCATTAATTTAAATTCAGATGACAGGATCTTGTCATTATATTTAAAGAGATGATACATACATTTCCTTATTACTCTCTGTGTAAAATAACTTCACACCCCAGTAGAAAATTAACACTACTATAACAATATAACATAAACTTCTTATTACTTTTAGCTAAAACAAAAAGGGAACAGTGGAAAAGAAATAAATCAAACTGAATGATAAAGCATTGTGAAGATCACCTAATTTTAAACACACATCCTCCCACCCCCCCTTTTTCTTTTTCTTCCTTTTTTTTAATTTTTATGAGTCCCTTTAAGTATTTGGTGTGGGAAAAGGATTTTAACTTTAGTTATTAGGTACCCACTGAGCTTTATGGTTGTTGTACTTCAACCTTCCTTAGAAGCAAGCTGCAACTTCCAAAGCTACATCCTCTTACCCCTTTCACAGTCACAGAAGTAAAATGTGTTGGTTTAGAATTCTTATGTTAAAACTATACAAACAACAAAAAAATGCCACCCTAAAACACACTTCTACCTTTTGATCTGTGCTCGTTCCCTCCATTGAATGGCAGTAACTCTAGGGTAGCAGGCAGGGATAACACTGCAGACAAGGATGCATAAAGAACTTGATATTGTTATTACTTCAAGCACAAAGACAAAACCCAGAATATTAAATCCATAAGCAGATCTAAGAAAATCTATGTAACAGGTCAATTGATCAGGACTTGCTTATACCAAAAACCCACCAGAAGTTTTACTTACTCAGTTTCCACATTGTGAGGAATGTAATCTCCTGACATATTTCAACATCTTTAAGATTCACAATTTGCCTTTCACAAATACTACTAGAAAACATGAGTTATTAAACACACTAAAGCCATCTATTAAATGGTAGTCATATCCAATAACTCAGTCACACAGATGGTCAGAACTGTCAGATCACAGCAGAATCTTTGTTTACAGTACGTCCCTACCTCAGGCATCAATAATTTCAGCCTTTCACCATGATCACTGTCTCAGATCTTCAAACAGTGCAGACAATTCTATTGCTTTCTTTTTAGGAGCTTGAAAAAGGTGCTGCCTATTTCTAAATTGGACATGTCTCTCTGGAGCAATAAGACTTCATCCAGTATTTATGTTGCTTCTTGCGAGATATTGATATTTACAGTTGTTTCCCCATAACCACAAAGTTATGACCTTCCTTTAGAATACTGTATGCAGATTAGAGACAACTCTGCAGCCTAATAGATACATTTTGTTTTAACACTCTTCAAAAAAAAACATTAAATAAGGATAATTAGTAATAGTGTTTACACATCAAAACTTCTCTTTCACCACAAACTGCTTAACCTCACTGTGAGCTGCTATCCTGATTTCGCTGTGGTATTTACACATCTAAACTTCTCTTTCACCACAAACTGCTTAACCTCACTGTGAGCTGCTATCCTGATTTCACTGTGGAAGGTGAACCAACTCTAGAAAATACAGACAATACAAAATAATAAACTAAACCCAAGGATAAGCTCGTTGCACATAGTAGCTACATAAAAGACTTCTACATTGTTCAAAGCAGAAGAAAAGTATCACTGCTCTAACAAGACCAAGTTACAGGTGCCAACATGCCACTGTATATATGTCTTCATCATCAAATCATCATTTAGTTACTCCAGCTTAAGTTTAGGTAGTAGAAACATTTGATGCAGAAACTACCTGTGTTAGAAAGGTTCCAAGCATAAAACAGGGTCTTGTAAAACTAAAAAGTCATACTTGCTTTATGAATCTCATTTTGCCTTACAGACAGGTTCACCTGAACAAAGTTACCTAGATTGTGTTGCTGGATCTTTCACACTAATTCATTCTCTTCAGTATCATGATATTCTGAGCACCAAACCAAACTAACAAAAGAAGACATTATTTCAAACACTTTAAATGGAAATTTTGCTCACCAGGATTTGGAAAATAAGAACTCAAATACACACCCCTGTATTTTTCTATGTGCATACATACGTATATATACATACACACAGGCACAGAGATGAGTCCAGGCTGAACTGTTGAACTATTGCATTCACAAAAAAAAAAAAAAAAAAAAAGAGGAGAGAAAGCACCTTACCCAAGTGCATACACAAGTAAGCTAATACAGAATATAGACGTTTGCATTTAACTGTGGTTCATACTACTGTATACACTAGCATGCAAAGATCACATGCACACGGAATCCCACAGCAGCTGCACAATCTGAGCACACATCTCACATATTACAAGAGCACTAGAACTCAAGTACAACTACAAGAGGGAAGATAAAAATTTCTGTTTACTGAGATGTTCTTACTGCCTCAGAAGCAACACTTCTTTGGATGCTGCTTCTTTCTGAAGACCTTTACGCTTGCAGCATCTGTATTTGTAAAAAGGGATAGTTCTATCTAGTATCGAGACAAGTAACATTTTCATGCAATTCAGAAACATTACACTTCTTTTCTTTTCCTACAGAGGTCAACCGCTAAGTAGTTGAAATCCTCCTTTGACAAACTTGCATTATCATTCCAAGCAGTGGAGCTGAGTGGTAGGGACAGCCAAAGAAGAGGCAGTTAACAAGCAATGAACAATAGTGAGAAATTCAGACAAATCATGGCATGTACTGGAATGAACACAAGAAATTCTCAAATACAAGAGCATACCAACACATCCATTTTTATATTGGAAATGTAGGCCTCTATCTCATTGTCCAAAATGCCCAGTCCAGCCTGAGAAACTGGCTCTACATATTGATAAAAATGAGAATGTATTCTGCCAAGGGTACTGCAAGGGATGATTCGAAAGGCAGGTTTTATCTGCTCCTCATGGAAACCAGCAAAGGCACTGAGGATTCTTCACAGAGGTATAATCTCACCAACATCTTTAACCAAAATTCCCTGATGGGTTTGCAGCAGTTCTTGATCTTAATTTTACTCTATTTTCAAATTCACAGTGAGGCTACATCTTCAGGTGGCTGAAGGATGTTGACAAGGAAAACAAGAAAAAGAAATGTTGTCTCTGAGGGGCTACAACTATTTGGACAATAGTTTAATCATTCTATGCTACCTACAGAGAAGAAGTTAGGGCTGCCAGGAAATGAAATTAATTACTTCTAAAAACAATTTTGAAGGGAAGATAAAATATAAATTCACACCCTTTCCAAGTTGTCAAGTTCTTTGAGATATTAGGTATTAAATCTTGCATCGCCAAAATACACATCTGCTATTACACAGCAAAAGTATTTGTTTTATTCCATCACCTTTTCATTCTCAACAGAATAGGGTCTTACTCACTCAGATACCTACATCAGTCATATTTGCAAATCTGACAGCAAGTATATCTGCCTGCGCTTTTTTATTTTTAGATGAGCAGCGAATTCTTCTCACCTGGTATCCTCATAACAGAAATGCTTCAAAGGAAGTCACAGCAGTGGAATACATACTCTCTTAAGAATAAAACATACAGAGATGTAGCAAAGCATCATCTATTCCAACTTCACATTTTGTTTACTGAAATAATATTAGCTACTCAGGTAGAAAAACTACAGACATTTTCCTACCCTTCCGGAAAAAATGATAGAGGCATTGGAAGACCAAACTAATCAAAATGGTTTTATACAGCAAGGGTAAACACTTTCAGCCAGAAATTACCCAAAAAAAGACTCCTTGCAAGGGATCTAAAGCAGCAAGAGGGAAGGGGGAGGGAATTGGTAATCCATTAAATACTTTGATAATAACATTGCATTTTCTGAATGACATAAACACATACAAACCCCTCAATATTCAAACCACAGAACAACTATAATAGTCAAACCCCATGACACCAGGAACCTTTCCTTGAATTCCATGATCTGTGCTGAAGAGAGTTCAGAATTCATCTGAGCTCCTCAATACAGATTAAAAATAAAGCTGTCCTATTTGCACTAATATTTTAAGTGCTTTCCTAAGCCTCTCTCATATTCCACTTCTGCAACCTCCAAAACCAACCAGATAGTAAAGTTACAAGTGAGAAAGACAGCACTGGGTCGGTTACGTTTTTGAGCAACACATGTAAAATTTTTAAGTTTCACTGCTGCAGGACACAATATGAAATACAAGAATCAATCAAATTCTATGAAGAGGATTGACTCTGAGGACTTTCATATGTTTAATCAAAACAACATCCTTACATGTGTCAGTTTTACACCCACATAATGAGAAACTCAAGAGAAACACTGAGACTAGTTGGGACAAACTACATTAAAATATCATTACATAAACTCATTAAAATTACATTTAGAGAGGAAAGGAGTGAGAATTGTTACGCACATAGCTAGCACTAAAACTATTACTCCGGTTGCATCCTTTAGAGAACTCCTAATCACATTATACTCCAGTCTGTAAATTCTTAAAGTATGGCCCACCACACTTTACATCTCTCACATGCACTAAGCATAAAGCCATTGCACTGCAGATTAATTTCCAAGTGTAGCTGATACTTGACCAACTAAGTGTTTTTTCACAAGTAATGTCTGATGGATAAAACATTCACTGTTAATAGCGAAGACATGACTTACACCAGGGCAAAAGTGAAGAAAAAACATCATATTTTCACCAACAGTTTCTGTTTGTAAGCTACTAAACGTTAGTTAATAAGCATTTATGCATTCATTCACATGCTCACAGGTTGAAAAAAGCAAGGGAGATGACACAAACACTGCACCTCTGCACGGTTTCACATCCATACACGATGCTTTAAAAGGAGATCAAGAACAACAAAAAAAACCCAACAAACTAATTAGAGACCTACCTACAACTCAACCACGTCTATGGCTGGAGCCCTGCAGCCTGGCAGTGCTACTGAACAGCCCAGCACAGGAGCAGGAACCGCAAGTTTTTAGCTCAGAGCACGTTATCTCCCAGCTCAGCTACTGCCTCACGGCGTGACCTTGGGCGAGTCACTTCCCCGCATTCCGGCTCCCCACCTGAGAGCCTCCCGCTCCTCAAAGCGCCAAGGACGAAACACCGG
>JANHGB010046732.1:0-20445 GCA_026283785.1 Coracopsis vasa
CACAGCTTCTCTGGGCACCCTGTGCCAGCGCCTCAGCACCCTCACAGAGAAGAGCTTCTGCCTAAGAGCTCATCTCAATCTCCCCTGTTTAAGTGTTTAGTCTCTGAGGTACCCCTTGTCCTTCTTACACTGGGAACGCCAGAACTGCATGAATCCTACTGGAGGTGTCGTGAAGTCAGAAGAACACTATTTAAAATACTTAATTTTGGGGATAAAAAGCTGCATTATGGAGAGGAATTTGAATGGTGAAGTGCCACCGTTGCAGTGTTTGTATAGGGGTGGATGCTGAAGTGGCAGGGAGATCAGTGTCCATCCGTTTGCCCAGTGCTTTGGATGGTCACTGTGCAGCCCAGGGATGCAGCAGCCAAGCGTGGCTCGTTGAGTTGCAGGTACCAGTCACTTGACTGCTTCATGTGAATTAGCACTGATGCTCTTGCTGGCACCTTCCTGTGGGGTCTGCTGCACTGCTGAAGTGAGCATGTAAATCCCATTACCTCTAATTGAGGGGGGATCAATCACAAATTAAGAAGCAAGAGGAAGGTTTCCAGGTGAGATTTAAATGGGAGGCTTTTACTGATAATATTTTGCTTTTCCCATCAAAGTGTCCTAGAATGCTTTGCAAAGATTAATGAATTAGATCTCACAACATCCTGGCCTGCCAGGAAAATAGCAATCCACCCATTATAGAGGAGGAATTGCAGTCAAGATGAGAGGCAGTGATTTTCTGAAGGTCGTAGATATTCCTGTTGGAACTCTTGTTAAATGATCCCAATTCTAGGGCCCCTGTCTCTATAAGATCCTCTGGCATTTCCTATTTTTTTCCTATAGGAAGTGCTGTATTTCCAATAGATTTTGCAGGGGTGAATAAGGGGCATGGATTACTTGGGGCTTCTGAACACAGAATCCCTGTGCCCAAGCAGGGGTGCAGCAGGCAGTGGTCAGCAGAGGTGTGATTGTGGTGTGTAATGTCCAGAAGAGTGGAGTTGTGCTGTCTTGGACATGCGGGTTGTGAAACCCACCCAGGTGCCATGCTCACATAAAGAGTTACCCTCAGCTCAGGTCTGGGGCTCTGGAAGGGAAATAATGCAGTTTTGCAAATGCAATTTCAGGCTCCATGTCACGTAGTGATCTTGCTGAACCAAACAATCCCCGTGGTAATGAATGGGTGTGATGGAGAAAGCCCCAGCTCACTCCTTCTCTTTCAGTTAGAAATTCAGAGCAGGAAAGGACCGCACAATGTGGAGGGAGAAACTTGCTCACGGCTATATTGAAATGTAACTTCCATAGTAAAAAGCCTATTGGTGTGTCAAGTCCAAAGGCAGACATTTGGTTTCCTTTTGAGTGAGGGCTGGTTTCCCTGAAACAACAAACAAAGGTTCTGCTGTAAGAGGTTAGATGCGTAAAATGCATGGGGCTTGTCTCTGCCTGCAATGACTGCAGTCTGCTGTCAGGGTCTGTCAGAGTTCTCTTCCCTCCTTGTTTGCTTTTTGGCTGCCACCCTGGCAATTCAATTGAGAGTTTAGCAAATGAATTATTTCAGAGTAATATCTGAGGCTTTAGGGGGTTTTATTTATTTATCCTGCTCAGAGGGTTGTGATCGAGATGCAGAGAAGCTCAAGGGAAAGCATTTGAGCTCTTCCAAAATATACACAGGGCTTTTGCTTTGCTATTAGAGCTTGGGCAAGGCTTTGCTATAGCATGTGCAAGGACCTCGTGGGCTCAGGTCAATCCTGGAGGCCCTTCTCCAACACCAGTCCACCTCCTCACCAGAGGTTTCCTATTGGAAACCATGGCACTGATTGCCAGGCATTATCATAGGGCTTTTCTTCCTCATTAGATCTAGGGCAATCCAAACCCTGTGTTAACATTCGCAGTGAATATTTAGCTGTGTTTTCATATGTAAGCATTTTGGCTGTGGCCATGGCCCTTTAGCTTGCTATTCATGAATATTTTAGCAAATTGGTTTACTAACAGGAATGCTGCCAGGAAGAGAATGTTCCTGAATATTAGTAGAAAACTGGATTTAACTTTGTATTTGCAGTTACTTGCTGTGGAAGCCCCATCTTAGTGCTCCTCTGGGAGGACCAGCAGAGCCAGTTAAGGCAAGTCTTGTTTGGAAATGTGATTCTCAGAACCTGACCATGAATAAATGCATCCAAAGGCTGATAGACGGCTATGTGTGGCTAACCCTCGATACAGCACTTGGTTGCCTTGTAGTTAAACTGGTAGCAATGGCAAAATCACTTGTAGGCTTGAAGGAAATCTCTGATATTTGGCCCTTTTTTGGATCAGACCTGCACTTGAGGCTTTTCAGAGGGAAAGATGTAGAAATGAAGGGGTTTTGTGTGGGGAGTCCCATGTAATGTGAGGGGTTTTGAAAGGTAACTGCAGTCTGGGTTCTGCTGTGTTACGTGCTCTGGTCCTTCTGGGCAGGGGCTTCAGGGATGCTCCTGCATGGAGAAGGGAGATTTCTCTTCACTCAATGTGGAGGATCATCTCCCTCCCAAAGACTCCATGGTTTAAGGTGTGCAGAGGCATCAGTGGTGTGTGGAAAGGGAGCTCTTCTTTCCCAGGGGCTCAGTACCACTGATGAACTGGCACTGGGGATGCCTGCCGTGGGGAGAGAAAGGAGGTCGGAGGAAGGAATGTTTACTCTTTAGAGCATAAAATCCATGCTCTAAACAAGAGCCAAGAGGTGTTCTTCAAGTCGTGTACTCTGATAAACACAGCCCTTGTTTGAGGGGCAGCAGGTTCACGTCTGCTCCTGATCTGCCGGGTTGGCATCTGCCTCCTGTGCTTTCCTTTCTGTCCTGGGAGCAGAGCAACCTGTGTTACCAAAACATCAGTCTGCTGAAGCCGTTGATCACCTGCAGGTGTCTGATGCTGGGTGGTTTTCATGTGATTTGCTCAGTTGACTGGGTCCTGGAGCGCAGTGAGGGAATCACACAGCGCTGCACCTCTCATCCGCAGCTTCCCATTGCTTTCCAATTTGTTCCATACAGTGGTTATCATCACACTGGGTTCTTCGCCCTGCCGGAGGCATGGGAGGTATGTGGCTGTTTCCCAGAAGCAGAAACTCAGGGGGCTGCCTATCTAAACACAGCAGGTACAACTTGGGGGAGCGTTCTGGATGAGCTCCACATCTAACATGGATGTGAGAAGCTCAGCACATCTGGAAAACATCTGTCTTGGACTCCTAATTTGGCATTGTCATTCTTGCAGTCACTGTAAAACAGGGCCCTGTGGAAAACGCTTAATATTCCTGGACACATTGTGTTTTGCTTTAATGGTAAAACAGCTTGTTAGGTCCAAACAAACTGGCAGAGAATCTTGCTGAAGCTGTACAGTGCTGAGGAACTAAAAGGCTATTAAGACAAAAACCTTCCCCCTCCCCAAACCCAGGAGGTTTTGGCTGCATTTTTAACTGGAAGAGAACTGAAAGATAATGAAGGCATTTTGTGGCCCCACACTGGCTTTCAGCTGGGTTTTATTTTACATAATGGGTTGGTGAAAATCACAGCGCAGTTACTTTGGGCTCAGTTTAGAAACGTGAGCAGGCTGCAGCTTCGGGCTCATCCGTTACAACCTAATTCCTTTGGCTCTTTTAAAGCTGAAAGGCTTCGTTTTCCTTTCCAAGAGGTGGCTTGGGCATGGGCAGCCTTTCTGGCCTGATAGCGTTTTTGACAGGTATTCTTTCTGAAGTCAGATTTCGCCACTTGCTCAAATTGATGGCTATTTCCTAACGGCTAGAAATGATTCAGAGTCTTTCTTTGTAGTTTCAGTAACCCTGTTGCCTTTTTTTTCCCCTCTCCCTTTAATTTTCTGCATTGGGCTGAATATAGAATCATAGAATCATAAAATAGGATTGGAAAAGACCTTAAGATCATCCAATGCCAAGATATCAAGAATGGGAGAAGTGTTTCAGAAATGCTTCATTATGCTGTTCAATATTATTCTGGCCATGAGAGTGGATCTGGTTTGTAAAGATCTGTACTATCTCATCTACACAAGTGAATGTCTTTGGTAACCTAAGCTCTGGGAGTGTAGTAATATAACTTAATTTTCCTGACATTAGCATACATAAAATGCTAACAGTTATCCCAAAAGTGTGCTTGACAGAGGGAACCTGATTTGAGAAAGGAGCAGCCTTGAATCCCCAAATCTTGTCTCCTTACTCCTCAGAAAGGCTCCAGAAAAAGCCATCATCCCCAACCAGGAGCTGGAGAACTCTGACATTTCCAAGTAATCAGGTAGAATTACTGCACATCCAGATATCTTTAACCTATTTAGTGACATTTCGCTCACATCATCTCATAATGTTCATTGGATCAGAAAACAGCCTAGAGCCACATCTGCAAAGTGCTTCATGAAGCATATTGATCTGGGAATGCAAAACCTTTGTACGTATTTCCTATGGAATATTGTATTTCTTGTATATCTTTTTTCTTTACTGCTATGGATTTTCCTGCTTATTTAATATCCTTTTTTTCCCCTACAAATGTAAGTCAGGATAAAAGAATGAGATCAGCACAGAGAAGAGCATCATTAGTACCAATGTCGGGACACTCAGGCTGTATCCTCAGCTATATCCCACGGTATGAAAACCCAGAGTGGCTTTACCCAAGTTCAGAAGCGTGCCTGATGGCAAAACCTATCTGGAATCAATAAGTTAAAAGGAAATGAGAATAGGATTGCAAATGTTTGTGTTGTTTTAAAAAGCAATATCAATATTTAGTTGAAACGTAGGAAGAGATTTTGGAGGGGCATTGAAAGTTACATTCAGGCTCTATAGATGGTTGTAACTTGTGTCTTGGCAGCAGAGGGAATGATGTTTGTATTCTGATTTTGAATGATGCAGTTGGAAAACCTTCTAAAAACTTGTTCTAAGGAAGGTAAAAATCTAGTTTAATGTGTTGAATAAAACACTTTAAACTGTTGTAGAAATAATGTTCTTAGTGTTGGTCTGAGCAGGCTTTTGTAATGAGGAAGTGTCTGAAGCCGCGCTGAGTGAGGTTTATCCCTATTGAGACATTTCAAATACTGAGTAAACTGGAGATTTATCTATGATTTAGTTACTGTAAGTCCTGCCTTTATATCCTGCATGAAGTTGTGTCTAAGGTACACGTTAGCACCTGAATTAATCTGTTTTTAAAGGTTTAAGAAAACCCCAAACCACTTAACATCGACATACATCATCTGCTCTGAGATCAGTGATAGGTAATGGGGCGTGAGGAAACTCCGGAGCACTCTGAAAGATGCTGGTCTGAGTTTTCCCTTCTGTTATTGTATTTGGCTTGGTACTTGTTACAGGAGGGAAAAACAAACCTTGGATGTCTCATAGCAAAAAGCACAGAATAAATAAAACATGAGCTATTGGTTTAGTGCCATTCTATTTCCACTGGCAGTTTAGTTATCTTTGAGGAAAGCAGGAATTCAATGATGGAAATCCCTTATTATCAGTAAAGGCTGTTCATAGGAATCCAGCACCTCTAACAGGTACCAGCTGAAACCTTCTTATTCCTCTGTACCTTAGTACTGGGAATTCTCCCCAGGTTTAGACAGCAGATAACAGGTTAGCTGAGCAGGTATTTGTCAAGCCAGTGCCGTGTGTCACAGCTCCCTTGCTTCCACTGACTCTGTGTTTGCCACAGTCTTTGCTCCGTGCTGCTGATCGATACAGCAGAAGGTGCAGGTAAATGGTACAATAGATTTTGTGAGCATAAACCAGAGAGAATTGACATGCCTGTATTTTAGGCTGATTTACACATCTCTGTATATTGTTTGTGTGATAAGGGATCTTCTCAGCAGTTTCAATCCAGGATCCAGTCCAGGGATCCAATATGGATTTACCTACAAGATGGACAGCCTGGCAGGCGGGTGGTATAGGGTGGAAAGCATGAAATAAACCCAACCTAGGCTATTTTCTGCTTGGCCGTTATTGCCCTTATTTTAAGCAGGCTGTTTTGAAGAAGTTCTGATTGATTGGATATTTTAATTAGTGCCTAAATAATTCCTACTTGATTAATTACCTTTGCTTGCTTCATCCAAGGGAGAGCCTGTGTCAGTGCTGATTGCAGCCCCCCAGGTCTGCCTCTGCCACTGGAGAAAACCCACAGGAATGGGCTCTCCCTTCTGCTCCCTTATTTTTGTCTCCAGTTCTTGGAGGGGGTAGGGGGGGTTGGTTATGCACTAAAATCTGTTTTCTTTGTAAATCTACTTATATGCATCAACTTGAATAAAAGAGTTTTCCAGCACTGAGTGCTGTGAGCCTTCACACACTGCCGTGTTTCAGCCTACCAGCAAGCTAAAAAAGGCTCTTTGGAGCAGATTTTTATCCACATTGGATACCCAGGGATTCTTGTACTGGTTTGCTGGGGATGCTATTCCAAGGTGTGGTGGTCAAGTGCTCCAAAGAGCATCAGGAGACAGGAGAGTCTCCCTGCTTCTGCTGAACCAAGGAAACACTGAGAAGATACTGTGCTTGGGTGGAAAGCAGTCAGAGGCTGGGGCAGGAGAAGGAGCTTGGGTAGCATTTGGAGATCATAGAATGGTTTGGGTTGGAAGGGACCTTAAACCCTGGGGTGCCAGCAGTATCGTGTCACACTGCCCTTTCCTGCAGCCCCCTGGAAACAGGCTGTGTCCTGTCTCCCAACAGAGGCATCCAGCCTGGGGCAAGCCTGGAGAGAAGGTGGCAGAAGGTGGCATCCTGACCAACTGCAATCTCAGAGCAGTTGTGGCTCCCTTAGTGTAAAGCACTTCAGCTGCTCACCTCTAGCTCTTAATATTACCATGCAAGCAAGGAAGAAGTCTAAGGAGAGCTCTCCGATGGGGAAGGCTGGGATTATAAAGCTTGCCTGGATATCCTCTGAGTATGAAAAATTAATTTAGATACAGTCCTTCAGCTGAACTCTCTTCAGTACATTTTATGGTTTCACATATTGCAAAGTTCAGTGGCGTGTGATGAAATTTGCAGTAATAACACAAAAGCCTCAGCTTCCCTCTAAAACTTACTTTTTTGCATTGCTGTTGTCCTACAGGGCACAAGGATAAGCTGGGCTAGTTCCCAGACCATGGGGTGCCCTTTAGCCAATGTTCCTGTCTTACACAGCAGGTACATCCTCGTCCCTATTCTGGCAGTGGTTACCATGGGGAATCCTGTCCCTTGCTGGAGCCCTCTGCCAGCCCTCCTCATCCTCGTGTTTTGCAGTCTCTTGCACAATTGTGTGATGAAATTCACTCTGGGAAGTTTGTGTTTTCTCCATTAATGCATCCAAGAACATCATCTCTTATTTCTTCCTATGTCTTCTTGCTGTGTATCCTGGGGCAATCTAGAAGATGCTCAGTCACCTCCATACCTCTCTGTTCCCATGCACTACTGGACATAGCATTCCCAGTTTTTCTTGGAGCCATTCAGTCCATCTTTCCAGGTGATCTTCCACTGTTTGAATACTTTCTTAAACACAAATGCCAAGCTCTTACATTCTGTGCATTAGCATAGAGATTATTAAAGTAGCCCAGCACTGATCAATAATAACTGATGGGGTGGTCTTAGGCACTCTGTAGCTATTACTGTTAGACAAGGGTTTTCATCCTTAACTAAACAGGGAACAGTTAGGAGAATTTACTGCTGGGAACTGTGTTCAGGTGAGGTACTGATGTTCAGAATTTCAATGAAGTATTAAATCCCTTTTAAGCCATAAAAAATGAAGTTTATGAAGGAGAGTAACTTGTACCTTTGAATTTGAGTTCCATGGAGTTATCGCCCCTCAGAACAGCATTGCAGGTGAATACCTCGGTAATCAAATCTGTCATTTTAAAACAAAGTGAAATTAAAATAGGCAAAGAGTGTAAAATAAGATGGGAAATTTGTGGGGAAATAGAGTTTATGAAGAGGAGGCTTGGAGGATTTGAGTCTGGGTTCTCTGCATGAATAAACTGTAATAATTTCTGAGTAATCGCTGGTAACACTTTTGGTGACTGCTCAAGTACATGATGGCATATGGCATGTCAGTGGGAAGCGCTGATTTAGAGTTTGATAGTACGCACCAGTTTTCAAGCTGTTAGTTCCAAACCAGCAGCAGACAGGTGGCGAGTATTCAGCAGCTTGACGGGCAGGTGGGATGCTCTGAATGGAAACCCCATCCTTTTCCTGCTACCTCATGGGCCTCTTTTCCCCGTCTCCATGGTTTTTCATCTCTCTTGTCACTGGTTATTCCCCAGCATCCTGTCCTTTGGTGGGAGGAGCTGAATGTCCCCAACCCAGTGGCAGCTTCAAGGCATCCTTGGCATTATTGCTCTTTTGGGGCAGAAATCGAGATTTCCTTGTTTACTGGGAGAGGGGGAAGGAGGGGGAGGCACAGTCTCCTTTCATGCTAATGGAAAAACCTCTAAAAGCTGCAGGTGAGCATTGTAAACCAACCCTGTACATTTTGCTGCTCAAAATGTGTCCTAATTGTTCTGGTAAAAAGCAAGCACTTATCCTCTGTGAGTTAGAAAGCTTGCACGCTTCACTAACCACCTCTGTGTACCTTTTGTGTCATTTCTTTATGCGACAGCAGCAAACGAAGATGCTAATGGCTGTCTCCTGAAGCTTTAGTAGCCAGCTTTCGAACAGGGAACATTGGCAGTTTTCCCAAGTTTCTGCCATCTGTTGTGGACAGCCTTAAACAAACAACCTTGTACCTACTCTAAAAAATACCCAGGTAGGAATTATAGGGAATGTGGGTGAAGTGTTGCCATAGGATGCAAGTTGTTGCATGGCACAACTTCCAATGGGTTCTAACCACACATAGTTTGGGCAGAGCCGCCATGGACCATGTACAAGTGTCTCTTGTCGCTTTGGGTCCTTCACTGATTACTTGTACATCCTGGTGATTTTAAGAAACAAAGTCAGTTTATCTACCAGAGTAGGCATCTGAGATGCTTGGAGTAGAGAAGGGAGGGGAGCAAATGTGGAACATCGTCTCCTCTTTGTCCTGGGATTTTGCTGGGGAAGCTGCCATCCAAAAAGGGATATTCCCACCCTGGTGCAGTTAATGTGGCCTTGAGTTCTTTCTCATTAGTGTAAGAGGAAACTAATTCTTATGGTTAGGGCATGCAGAGATGGACAAGAGCAATGCGAGAACCTTTCTGTGTCTGTGTATGTAGGTCTGTGAACAGGAAGGTGCTTGTGTAATCACAGTGAATCAGGTGAGTTTGTATCACAAAGCCATCGCAAACTGCACTGAGGATGAAGTGGGGGAGCTGCATTTTTCCTGGGTAAGCTGAACAGTAGAGCTGTGCTGACTCCCGAGCAGCAGCAAATCCAATCTGTGATGTGAGGAAGAGCTGAAGACTTCCCAGCTGGAAGCAGAGCTCCTTGCCAGGCTCACCATAGCAGCATTTGTTGGTGCTCAGCAGGCAACAGAAGAGGTTTGCTGTCGAGAGCAGCCAAGCAGGGCTGTGCGGAGCCTCGGAGCAGCAGCGGAGCAGTGAGTGGAGGAAAGCCCAAAGCTCATCTGCAGGGTGCTGGGGAGCACGTGTGCTGGCTGTCAAGCGCAGACATCAAAGCCTGCCTGTGTATTGCAGAAAACACATGCCTGGGGAGGAAGGAAGCTGGTGTGTGCCCTGGCTCTGTTACAGGAGCTGCGGGAAGGGTGAAATCTGGTGTGTGGTGGTTTTGCTTAGGCTTGGGACATCAAAATACCAAGGGGAGGCTGCTGCTGCTTCACTGCTTGTCACCACATTTGTCTTTTTAATCTCTGTGTTATGGGAGATCCTGTCTGCTGGAGGGAAGCATCTTGGCTAAGTAAGCCTGAGGGTGCTTGCCAGATCTGCACCACGGGATCAGAAGATGAGGGTTTTCCTATAGACAGTTGCTCTTTATGTGGTGAGGAGACATGCAGGGCAGGAGTAGGGTGTTGCAGAAGGTGATGCTTTAATACTTTCTCATGAGGAGGATTTATTTTCTTGGATCTATCATCTATTGCACAGACAAACTGATTGCACCCAAACTCTTGTATCATAGAATCACAGAACAGTTTGGGTTGAAAGGAACCTTCTTCCTGAGATCTCATCTCAATCTCCCCTCTGTCAGTTTAAAGCCATTCCCCGTTGTCCTGTCACTACATGCCCTTGTCAAAAGGCCCTCTCCAGGTTTCTTATTGGCCCCTTTAGGAATCTCAAGTGCTGGTTTTGAGCATGTGTGTTAAAGACACCAGGCAATATGAATAAATACATTTTTACATACCATAATGATGTAGGTTTTTCATTGGGTTTGAGCTTTGGGGCCTCGTACAACTTTTGCTGAAGTTGGGGTTTAATTTCTTGCTTTTGTATTTTATTATGTCTGGATTAAGCCCTAATTGTTGAGGCTTCCAACAATTACGTTACAATAAATACATGTAAAAGTGAATGTAAATGAAAGAGAATGAAATGCAAATATGTGTATTTGTGTAAAACGTGTGCTTGTATCTTGTAGTCAAATGTACCTGGTTAAGTAGCTGCTCATAGACATTGTCTGCAGAAATCCACGAAGATTAAATAGATAAATCTTTATCTTCAGACCTGATTCACATCTAGAAATAGCCAAATATATTCTTAACACAAAGTAACTTTACAGGGTTGTGCACTCTATCTAATGCCTTGTCATTTTAATGGGTTCTGATTTAATTGCTCATATCCCACAGCTGAAAGTAGTTTTTTCTCATTCTTGTGAGGACTTGTGACCATATAAATATTAGCCAGGGGTCATAGCCTGTGTTAAAGCACATTTGCTGAGCAGTTTGCCCTGTGTTTGGAGTAGCACTGTAGGCACTGAGGTTTGTGGCAGAGCCAGGGCTGATGCTGCACGTGGGGCAGGTTGGGTGCTTGCAAAGGTGCCCACATGTTTTGAACCCAGAACAGCCTGAAAAGAAGCAGCTGATGCATCATTTTTTCCCTCTGCGGATCAGTGGCATATGCACGGTGAGCTCAGACAGAGTGGTGATAATTCCTAATATCTCTGTAAGCCTCGGTATAACAATGAGGCTTTGCCAATTGATTATGGAGGCTTATCTCAAATCAGCCTTGTTAAAATGGAATTATTTGGCAGGAGTAAGTTGTCCCTGAGGGAGCTCAGTGGGAAGGAGATGGGCGGTCTGGGGAGCTGTTGGCTTTCAAATACATCAATGAGTCCTGGTAGCTATTCCCGAATTCTTGTGGACACTAACACTTTCTCACCTCAAGCCGGTGTATCTCTTACCTATGCTTGGCCATGGGAAAGGAAAGCCCAAGAGGCAGGCTGCCATGTGGAGGAAGGGCAGGGTCTGGATCTGAATGGTCCCCTGTGCAGTCCCATGGTATAGCATGAGCTGAGGCTCCTTCTGGCTTTGCCCATTGAATGTCATGAGGTGAACGTTTCTCCTGATGAGTTTGGGTTTCTCTCGGTGCCCAAATAACAACTCTAAAGACAGTTGAGGTGATTTTGAAGCTGTGGCTGTGCTCAGCATAGCATTGGGAGTGTGAGTCAGTGGGTGTGAGGATGAAAGTGAATATAGATGGTATCTGCTTAAGACTTTGATAGCTCGTAGTAAAATCTTACCAACAACTTGGTTCATGTCATGTCTTAAACTGCTTGTGAAATGAATACAGCTGACAGATCTGTGAGCAGCACTGCACAGTTTGTGCACAGAATGGTTTGCATTTGAAGCAACCCAGAGGTAAAAACAGATGAAATGCTCCAAGTGGCAGACTGCATACTCACGGTGTCACTGCGCACGAGGCATGAGTGACATATGTCTTTGTATGTGTTGGATGGCAATCGCTCAGACACTTCTCCGTGCTGATAATGAAAACAAAGTGACCAAATTTGATTTGAGATCTGAGAATGGGGACAGCGATACAGAAGCTCAAGTGTATCATTTAGTTCAGGAAGCCTCCTCGCTTGGATTTCCAAGGGGAAGTTGGCAATGGGAAACAGCTCTTAGTCTTCAGACTACCCCCTTAGTATAAGAAACAAGAGTTTGCAGGTGAGTTAGCCTTTAATTTGCAGTGGTGTAATATACCTTTGTCTCAGGGAATCCCTCTGGTAAAACACACAGCTTTGGGTGACAAACTTGTTTTCAATCATTTGGTTTTAACCCTACTCTTGTTCTTTAAAAGGAGGTAAAGATGTGTGGCCCAGTCCCAGTTGTTCTGCTTTGCTGAGTTGCAGTGTCATGTTATTCCCATGGATGGCGGTTAATTCTAGGCTGCTGGGGGCTTGAGCTGAAACCCAGCTGTATTTTCTGCTGTAGGTCTGTTGATCATCTTCTTGGAGGCTGGGGTGAAGTGTGGTATCTGTTAATGAGAGCTTGTCGTTAGTGCTGATGTTATTAAGAAGGCCTCATTCCTGTTCCGGTAGGTATTGGCTTAGATATATGCTAGAACAACGGAAGCGCCATGTGGCTAAAAGTACTCTGGAATGGTCTTATTTATGGCTCTTGTTACACTTTTATGGTTGTGGATTGCTTTTTTTGCTGGGAAAAACGTTCTTTCTGTTGCATTTGATGAAGAATCGGTGACATCTGGTGATCACTCATAATGAGCCCTCTCAAGCCTGCCGACAAAAATAAACCTTTTAGGAGCAAAGCTCTGTCTTGTGGTGCATCTCAAAGAGTGACTGCAATTAGCACATAATCCCGTGCTCTGCCCGGGGAATAGTTTAAAACCCGTGTCAGAGCAAATACTCTGGTTTCAGCATATTACAAAATGAAAAAGGTTGTTCCCTGGCTCTTAGGTCTAATTGAATCAAGGCGTATCCAAATGAAAAGGGCAGCGGTGATGCTCTGGTCCCTGTGAGACGGGCGCATGGACCTCCTGTTAATGTCAGAGGGGGAGTTGTTTGCAGAATCAATACGGAACCTGTCTGCAGTTAAATACATTTATATTTGTGGGCAGTGTGTGCAGGCTGGTTTACTTGAGTTTTGTCATTTGTCTTTGAAGTATAAAAGTGAAGGAATTAGCCGGTGTGGTGTGCTGCGCAAGAATCATAGAACAGTTTGTGTTAGAAAGGACCTTAAAGCTCCTCCAGTTCCACCCCCCTGCCACGGGCAGGGACACCTTCCACTAGAGCAGGGTGCTCCAAGCCCCTGTGTCCAACCTGGCCTTAAACACTGCCAGGGATGGGGCAGCCACAGCTTCTCTGGGGACCCTGTGCCAGCACCTCAGCACCCTCACAGGGAAGAGCTTCTTAGTTGACAATGAAGATTTCCTATTCTGAGGCTCACACAGTTCCTGGCGGATCCTCTAAAAAGCAGAGCAGCATTATTTCTTACCTGGGTGGGCTCTTCTGAAGATTAAGGTTACAATTCCTGTTTTAAGTAGGGCTCCTATTACTATGCACAACTAATTTATTCCTGCTCATGTTTGTAACCTATGCTTCTGAAGGATCAAGCCTTTAATACAAAAAGAGAGAGCTCTGGCTTTTTATTCTGTTCCTATGGAGCCACAGTTACCAGCAGCAATCAAACTTCCCTGCTTGCCTAAGGGCAAGTCCCACAAGTCCCACCATTCTGTCAGTGGTGGTAAAGAGATGGGTGAGCAAATGAGGATCAGGTCTAAAAGGCCTCACAACATCTTTAAAAGCAGTATTAGCTGCAACAATTGACACATTATTGTCTCTTTAGTTACACAGAGAGTTGTGCTACCAGTGACAAGTACAAGAGCCCAATTATTAACGACTTCCTTGCCTTTATGCTTGGACTCAAGTCACATGTAGCAAAACGTAATTAGCAAACATTTGCTGAGCTTGGTGGAGTCAGCCTACAACAACCAGAGTGTCTGGGCAAGAACCTCTGCCCTGTCTTTATTCCCTTGCTCCTGTCTGCTCTCTTCACTGCCAATCAACACAAGCAGCTTTGGATTGGAAAAAGCTTTTTACACAGCACATCAAGGCAGACAAGGCCAGAAGTTAATGAGGACTATTCATAAACCTTACTGGAAGAGAGTGCTGCATCCCATCCCTGAACATTTAATTGCACTCAATAGAGGAAAGCTAGGAAAAAAAATAATAAAAGAACAGAAAAAGATAATTTGGGAATAAAATCTGATTTCAATTTAATTCAAGCACCGTTTGGCCCTATTTATTTCATAAAGTAGTTCATGCAGGATAATGACATTACTGTGCCTCTAACAGCATTAGAAGCTCCTAATAAATTAACAAGTGAAAATTAATGGCTGCTCAGTCCATTAAATCTTGTTAATTTTATTTTTGTTGCAATAATACAGCAATCACAAGTTTACATTATTAAACCAATATTTATTAGAAGGGCTCATTTTAATTGGATCCCTGATGTGATAATCCCATACAGTGTGTATTTCTTGATTTCATCCATTTTTTGCATTTATTTCTCATTATATTTAAATGACTGCAATGTTCAGGGTCTTTTCCTAATACTATAAAAGTTAAGCAACCATTTTAAACATTTTATTTCACAAAGATTCAACACTTACTACACAATATAATGAGAATCTCATGACTCCTTTCAGAAGCTATTTTAAATATTTCAGTCTCTTGAGAAAGGGGAGAAGAAAAAGGCAGAGATATGAACGTCTGAAATCATCTCAACAAATGGTAAAATACATTCTTCCCCTTAGCCCATAGTGTTCTATAGAAACACTGCAGTTGTCTTTCAAGGCAAGAGGAGATTTACCACCAGTTTTAATGCAAAACGTTAACTGGCCTGCACAGCTCAGGAACAAAAAGATAAATACACATTGACAAAAGGTTTTGAATTATACTGGCTGCTGACAGAGACACCACAAATTTCAGAAGACATCTTGCTAAGGGCTGGGTCTGATGTGCTATTCCTGCAGCAACTACCCTGAGGGAAGGGGCTGCAACGCTGGGCAACACTTTCTTCCCTCATCTCCTTCTCCTCTCCCCAGCTCCTTCATCTCTGCTAACAAAATCAAATGTATAGTTCCTCCTTAAATGGTTGTATCAACATTATCGCTTCAGCTAAACAGTAGTTAGTTTGACTAAAAGTCAACTACATGTGCTATTATCCAGGCTAATATAAGAGGCAGCAACTCTGGGAGAAGTTGGAGGGGCTGTGGGGAGCAGAAACCTCTGTGTCCCAAGAAGGTGATTTGACCTTTGGGGAGACAACAAGGAGGAAGATGAGAAAGGCACTGATGGACAAGTAGGACTGCAGGCAGAAAGCACACCTGACTAAAGGCCTATGTACGCTCACTGGATTTTCACCTTTAGACTTGATCTGCAGAGTCACACTAATTCCACAAAGTTACTTCCCAGCAGTTTTGTAAAGCAGTGTGTACCCTGCAGCTATCGCTGCCACAACTGAGCGAGCTCATGTGGGCACTGCTGGCAGCATGGTTGTGGCAGCACAAAGATTAGGACGGGGCTGTAAAAACCTGCCCATAAAGCTAGGTCAGTACACAGGTTAGTGGACACACTTTTGTAGCAGTAAAATTACCAGTAACAGGGAGCCAGCAAGTACAATGGCAGCATTTGCACACAGGGACTGGACTATAATTATCTCTAGTGCAGCACTGTTATGCCAAGTTAAAGTGCAGAGAGTCTTAAACAAGTCTATGCAATATTAAGGCTCTCACATACAGGGACAAGCCAAAATTGAAAACAAGGAAGGTTAAAACTGGTTTTAAAACAAATACACACATACACACGTGGACACACAAACCTACTACTAAACCTCTGCTTATTGCTGACATCAGGCAGGCACCAGCCTCGGAAGAAGAACATACCTCAGAGTCTTGCCAACAGCCTCTGTCACTTCTCATATTTACAGTGTCCATGTTTTCCTGGTCTCCAGGCCATCCTAACAGCATGGTCAATTCTTGTAAATATTATGTGATCAACTGCCAACACAGTAGCAGGGATGCTCACACCCAAGATGCTCCTAAAATCACTTATGTATTCTCCCTGGCTTTCCCCACCAAAATGTAAATCATTTAAGGAACACCTTGTTCAGCTGCTTTTAATAATGAAATGTGCCATGTTACCATTTCAGTTGGTACATTCTATCCTTATCAGATGAGTTCCATAAGAAATAACACCCACCTCTTTTCAAAACTAGTTTCTAAATTAAAAAGAACACCACTTAAAAGGAAGTGTTCCTTACACACAGGACTCCTGGCTCCCCTAAAACCACTTGTGATACCAAAAGAAATAAATACAGTAATAAGTTCACAAGAAAAAATATGCATATGAAAATGTATTACAAAATGTTCTGAGATTTATGTCTTGATTTGCGTAGTACCACTAAAGCTCTTGAAACAAAGCATTTACTATCTGATCACATATCAGCAAGACTATATATATTGCACAGCTTTTAGGAATTGCTAAGTGCTCATCACATGTTCTGTAGTTCAGACCCTTATATAGGTTAAGAGTTAAAGATTTATCACAATTCAGAGGAATTTTATTTCTAGGGCAAAAGGCTGACAGTTTTGTCAGGTGAACAGTATGGCCTCTCTTCACATCAGAAATAGTATTAGAAACTCACTTCTCTTTTCGCAGGGATCAAGTCCACAGGGTTCTGTAGATATGTAATTCTTTGGCAATGTCAGCTAGACTTTGCCACCATTCCATGCTTACCATGCTCTTTGGTCTCAGAAGTGAATAGAGCTATCAAAAAAATCTGATAGCAGCTGGAGCAGACCTAAGCTTGCTCACAGAGCAAAGCAGAGAGGCCACAGACCCAAAAACCTGGCTGTGCTATGTTCTAACAGCACACTGCCCTCAAGCCTGTCTGAAAAGTCATCAAAATACCCATCCTGAAAGCTGGGCTTTCAAGATCAAGGCAGCTACCACGAAGGATATACTTTAATGGGCAAAAGAATGTGTGTTTTCAACTTTACCTCCCAACACAGTATGAAAAATGCCTTTCTGCCACACAGCCCCAGCCTGCTACAACTCACCAGGTCAGCTCCTGACACCAAAGCCCAGCAGCTTGGTACACAGAGATTTAAAGGGAGCTCCTTTCTGGGGAAGGATGTGCTTTGGCAGCAGAATGCCAGATGAGGGAGGGAGGAGGAAGGTCCTCTAAAGGAACCATTCTGTCCAGCCCCAGTAACTGCAGCACAAGAAACAATCAGAAGGTCTGAGACTGGATAGTTTCTCAGGTCGAAAAAAACAGGAAGGAAAAATCCTGCCAGCAGAGTGTTATACTGGAATCCTCTGAGGTCTCTCCAGCCTTTTGCTGCCTTTCATACATCCTTCCAGCAGAAAACCCAGGGCCTGAGGTGTCTGTCACACCATCTAACAAATGGAGCAGTTGGAAAAGTGTTATACATGCTGAACAAGTACACAAGCAACTATTCATTGTTTAATAATCTGTCAGGAGATAGAATGTAGTATGTATATTTCCAGTTCCAAGCAGATGAAAGTGACAGCAGGAATAAATTTCATATTCTAATTCTTTAGCCCTACAAAACCAATTTTTTTTCCTGTTCTTTCTTAAAGGAATCCCACCTCATCACTACAAGAATTTGCTGTGTAGCCCTTATTCCCATGAGCCATGTTTCTGCAAAGCTCAAGCACTTTTACATCTGAAACTTGCTTCGTCTCATGGATACAATAGCTAATTTTGGACTTACCCTACTCCTGCTGGGCCAGTCATCACTGGCATAGCTCCACTGTAGTTCAGTCTACTGATGCATTACAGAGAATGCACAACACGAACTAATCTTTAATGATGTTTTTTCCTCCTCCCTCCCAACATACTTGAGTAAATAGTAAAATGACATATGTAGAATTATTAAATGAAAATCCAACACAACACCCAAACTAAAACCATACTAAAATTGTCTTGCAAGCACTAATTTTCAATGACATGGTAATCAGATTCACAGCCACATTAGGACAAAGAGCACAGTCCAGAAAACACACAGCTTGAAGTCACAAGGCCTGGTTATAGTTCCAGATCTGCCACTGACTTCTAGACAAGCTGTTTCACATTTCCCCACCATTCCCCAACCTCTGATATATTAACCTCTCAGTAGGCTGCTGAAGAGGGTCCAGTACAATCTAACCACACTCCCTCTGTAATATACATCCCAAATAATAAAAGTACATATAAAGTATCATGTTTAAAAACTAGTGCCAGGGCAGAAGGAGCTACCAGCAGAATATGCTGACACTTTTCCCATACCAAAGTTTAAGCACTGCAGGATCCAGGCTCTGTGTCATAAATGAACATGAGATGTTTTAATTTCTGCACAGATCTCCTTTAATAGAGCAAGGTCTAGGGGAAACAGTCACTTCTGTGCAGGAGGAACAAGCAGGACAGTCTTTGAAGGTGATAGCATTTACACATGGTATCTGTTTGTTACTTATTTTTAAGCTTGAAAATGATTTTTCTAAATGAAAGCATCTCACTCCACCCATCTCTTTGCTTCTTCTGCACCATAAAACGTCAAAACCTTCCTCCCTTATCTAATCCACCTTGTTACTAGCAAAAGAAGTACCAAGAGGCTTCACGCTTTGCTCCCCAACAGGTCAGCCTCAGCCAGGCACAATACCCAGGTCATAGCAACAGGGCTGCTCAAGTAATTTTCTTCTTTTGAAATGGTGTTTCAGGGAAGTGGTTTAAACAGGGTATTATCAACGTGGAAAGCACACTGCTTACCAAGAATTGAAAACCAGAGGTTTTAATGCATGTTTATCAGGTGTTAGCTCTACAGGTTTTGATTTCTGCTTCAACTAGGCAAAGCCAGAGTAACTAACAAAGGCTGAGGTGTCTATTCGCGTTACTGGCCAAAACCTTAGCCACAATCAGTCATTCACCACCAAAAAAGATGAGGAGACTTTATTTTTTCTTTAAAAATTAAAAACCCTACTACTATAGCTGGAAGAAAATGTTAGGAGTTCCAAACATCTACATTTCTAAGCTACTTGCTTCACTTTTTCATGCAACAGATGCTGCTTTGTATTAGCTACTGCATATTAAATCATTGTGACAACCAAGAAAGCATACATTTGTTTCTGCGAGAGTGAAGCATGAATACACACACAGAGATATCTTCTCACGCAGAAGCATACAATTATGCAGCATTCAAATATTTGGGATGAACTTTGGCCTTTGTTTAACAAAAAAAAAACGTACCCTCAAACAACAATCAGTAACAGAATCAGCAGTCATCTGGCTGAGCTCACAGAAAGCAACAGATCTGCAGCAATAAAACACCACTTGTGGCCAGCTATTTGAAAGCGACTTGGAAATATTTTCTTAGATGGGATACTTATATACACGTCCTTTATAATTTATGACGGTCTTATGGATCGATCTCAGAATGGAGGCTAAAAATAAAGTCTATGTTAATTCAAAGAATATGAAAACCCCAAGTTTTATCCCCTCTCACATGCTTTTGCTGCACTCCAAACAATCCCCTTCAGCCATTCCATTTGCATTCCCGGTTTAAAAAGTAATTTGAAAACATATGCACAGCAGGGCTCTAAATCACCTCTTCAGAGTAATATCTGTTTAGCTAATATGGAAGAAACCAAGCAACCCAAACAAAACCATTTTCCTGATACATTAATCAAAAGACAATCTGCACATAACAGTACTGGAGAACACGCTGAAACTTTTGACAATGAGAGTATCCACAATAATAAGGGTAACTGTAATCCAGAGCGCTTCCAACTTTTTTTTATCTCGGCTGGAGGCATATTTTCTCCCCTGCATTCCCCTCTTACTTTCTTCCTCTCTTGTTACTAGACAGTAATTCAATTCTCTAGCCAGTTATATTTTCTTAAACTATATATAGAGCCAGGATAGAGCGTGCAAGAGAGGACTAACACCGCACCGAAGCGCAGCGGGGCTGGAAAGCAAAACAAGCCCTCTGCCAGGCTGTGCAGAGCATGCCGAGCCCCTCCGGAGAGGGCTGCCACCGTAGGGCCTCCGAGCACCTCAGGGCCGCCTCGGGGGTACCGGGGCCTCGGTGCCCCTTGCTTTGGGCGCTCCCCACCACCACCGCGGATCCCCCCCCTTACCTGGGGATGGTGATGCACTTGGTGTTGATGTTCTGGGTGGTGATCGCCTTCTCCAGCTCGTCCAGCTGCCCGGTCTTCTTCAGCTTCTTCACCAGGCTCTTCACCGCCTTCTCGCACCATTTCTCCTCCTGCCCGTTCTGCTCCCCTTTCTTCCAGCCCAGGAGCCGCTTGACGATGGGAGGAGTGAAAGGCAGGATGGAGGACATGCTGGCTCGCCCGGCAGCGCCCCGCCGCTGGCTCCGCGCTGGCCAAGGAATACAAAGAGCTGCGCTTTGGCGTTGACCCTTCGTACGCACCGTTTGAGTCGAAAGCGGCCGACGGCAGCCTGGTAGGCTTCGACATCGATCTGGGCAACGCGATCTGCGCCGAACTGAAGGTCAAGTGCAAGTGGGTCGAAAGTGACTTCGACGGCATGATTCCGGGCCTGAAGGCCCGTAAATTCGACGGCGTGATCTCGTCGATGACCG